>JAUCMU010000049.1:260404-271527 GCA_032275025.1 Enteromius treurensis | reverse complement strand
AAGGGTCAGACATCGTTTTTGCTGACAGGCTCTGCTATTTTTTCATATACAAATATTGAGAACTTTGCTCAAATTTATTGTGTAAACTATAATAAGGCAGTCGCACAACAAAGTATACTGGCAATAACATAAATTAACGCACACAACATTCGGAGAAGAACGCTGGAAAATACGACAGAAATAACCTGCTTGTCTATAGTCTACTGCAGTACAAGCTGCGGTTCAGCTGCGCGCGGCAAACGCTGCCAGTGTGAAAGCGGCGTTACTGTCACCAAACAATATGAACACTTTAAAATAATAATAGACCTTTAATTGTTTGAATGAAGAAAATCAGTAACGTGTTTTTCATGACAATTATATAGTTTCTCATGCTTTTGAGGTGAAACATGACCTGCAGATTCTCTCTCTCTCTCTCTCTCTCTCTCTCTCTCTCTCTCTCTCTCTCTCTCTCCTCATGATGAATGTGTTTGTTCTCTGAGCTGGTGTCGCTTTACAGCAGATAGTTAGTGACACACAAACACACTTCCAGCTTCAGCACAGCCTGTCCCAAACACACACACACCAGTGTTCAGCAGATGTTAAACATCCTGTGGTTTAATCATCTTGTTTCTACAATGCCACTTTCACTTTTTCCCGGCATGCAGTTCGGGTTTCCTGTAAGGTACCTGTAGCGCAGCTGAATAATTGATGAGGACGATCAATGATTAAAGAACTCTATCCCATACTGCCCCGCTGCAGGCAGTGAGCAACTGAAACAGAAGCTATGTGCGAGTGATCCACCAGTGAAGTTATTCTAAAGATAAAGGTGTTTGTCTCAATAATCCCGCTCTAAAACAGCTTCCTCCTATGACGTCATCGCTCCCGGGCGCGGCTGAACGTGCGAGATTTCCCGCTCTTTATTTTAGCGGTTCAAAAACAGTCCAAGCTAGTATTTGTCATCATATTATTTATTTATATTATAATAATCTGTATTATCTCAGTGTCTGTTGAGGAGCCATCATAATAAAGAGTTAGCATATATTTAGCAGACACACTACTAATACTAACGAAGACTAGTTACTTATCAACAGCTGTCTGAAATGTATCAAAATAATCACACGGATAATAGAAAAATGTTTAAAGCAAATGTGTATTATATTACACATTCATTTGATCTTATGGCTATTTGAGAAAAAATGGCATTGTTACTATTACTAAGGTTTAATGTAAAAATAATCACTTGTAAAGCTATACAACACAAATCATTCTCAGTGTTCTGGAGACTATGATGGGTTTGATTGAAATCGCACCGAATCCACAGGAATATCTATTAATTAAATGTGAATAAAACCGCTACTACCAAATAAATAGCAATAAATAAATTTCACTCAGAAATGAATTGCAAAGAAACTGCGAGTAATGCGTTAAATTAAACGTTCTGTTTGAAGTTGAATGGTCTTTCTTGTCAAATTAACTCTAATATTAAGTGTATTCCCATCAAACGAGTCAAACGCTTTTTGTTCCATTGTACATTGTTTATTCTCATGTACTAATTTTACAAACATTAAACATTTCGATTTGTACAAAATATAAACTATGCAAGAGAAAAACAACATTACAAAGCGTCCATCTCATGCCAATGAACGACTAAACGTTTGATGGATGACTAAAGTGGGCAAATATGAATCAAAATCCACCTGAAACTGGTATAAACCACCAAGTGCCCAAACTCAAAGCCAATGAAAGAGCCCGTTAAGTTTAGAACGGCTCGGAACGGTTTGCGCAGTCCGTCCGTTCACATAAGATCGTTCAATGTCCCGGTCAGCAGATGTGCGTCTGGAACATCTTACAGGCTCAGCGATGCACAAATACACGGGAAGAGGATGTTTGGGTGTGGGAACCAAACCAGGTAAAGTTTGAAATGTCATCATCCATCCGTTCGCGCTTCTACTTCAGGGCTAAAGGGTTCTCCCGAGCGTTCTGGTGAAAGGTCCAGACCTTGTAGACATTTGTGCGGGAGTGTTGGTGAAGCTACAGGTGGAGATGATGCGGTGCAGAAGGAGAGAACGTCGCAGAACGGTGAACACTTGAACGCTCAACACCAGCGCTGCAGGAAGCCGGTTGCCATGGCGACGGGGACGAGCAAGTTGAGCACGCTGGCCTGCGTCAGGACGCCGGTTCCCGCCGGAGCGGTAGTAGCGTTCGCCTGACCGGCGTTCGCGTTGGTCGCCAGCGTGTCGTTCGCGTTCACCGTCTGGTTTCCCGCCAGCGCGGTGGAGTTGATCGGGGAGATTGTGCTCTGAGATAAAACCTGAGGAGAGAAAAGCGCCATTATCACACCAGTCTATGCAAATGAGAGGAGGAGGAAGACGCGATTGTTATGCAAAGCGCGACACTTCCAGACATTTGCATCCTCATATCTCGCAACTGGAGGCTTGTTTTATAATCGCCCACATTTGCATATTACTTTGATGCATGGCCTCTATTGTGGCTATATTGTTTCTAGTTTAGGATTAACTTAACTAAGATTAGTTTTAATTAACTATGATTACTATGCCCACAACTTTGGCGATTAAAGTTTTTATCATTAGTATTATTATTATTATTTTGAATTAATTCGTATATTTTTATTCATTTTTTCTGAGTTTATTTATTTTGATTTATTTATTTATTTTTTAATATTGTATAGTTTGCCATTTTTATTTTAGTTTTAAATGCGTTTGTTGAAATACTTTCTTTTGTTTTAGGCAAGGTTTACTGCATCGAAAGCGTTTTAATGGCTTTAGTTCAGCCTATTATAGCCCCGCCCAGAACTATCGCTAACCTTCTCCCAAGGTTCTCCCAAAGTTATGAACAAACGTTCATGCAGCGATGTTAACAGAACGTGTGTTCGAAACTATTTGGAGCCTACACAAAAACGTCATTGATATATTAATGGATTTTTCTGAAACGTTCAAGGTTTGTTTAACGTTTTTAAGTGTTCAGAGAACGTAAGGTTTGCCAAATGATAAAATGGAATGTTCACTAAACAAGAAAAAACTCTTGAAAAACATTTAGAAGTAAATTTTTTTCAGTTCTTTAAGCAACAACCTTTTAAAAATAATCAGAAACAGGTGAAAGATTTCTTTTTAATTTCTTAAATATGAGTGCATGGTTTAAGGATGATTCTCCGTGTTTCGGGTCTGGGTCGTGTTTCTGAGACACAGAGAAACTCAAGCCCCGGGACAGACACTGATACACTTTAAATCATTCATTCTCCAGAACCACGAGCACATTAACAAAACGCTCCTTTCTCCAAAAGCCACGAATCTGAGACGCGCTGGCGAGTTTTTTTTATTTTTTATTATTATTAAAATTATTTTAAATAATGCCAAAATAGGCTAAAGCTCTTAAAATGTGTTAATGATAGCATAGCCTAATTTTACATAAAAATAAAAAAATCATAATACACTATGCTGTTCAGTTACATAAAATGGAAAGGAATAGTTTGACACAGTTTCGTAACTCTGCATGTAAGTTAAGTTTTTTTGTTTTTTTTTGTAGTTATTCTCCTGTCTCTTAGTTTGGACTCCAATCCCTTATACAGCATGAAAGCCGCTTTTAAAAGTTAAATAGTCTAACACATAACCACATGGGCATGCGTAATAATCAATATATGATCTCATACCTGAGTGATTAAGCAGAAAGCGCAGAAAATGACTCCGGCGGGGGTCAGCTGAGCCATCCTGGTGATGAAGAGGAGGATGATGATGAAGAGTGAGGCTGATGGAGGCGCGCAGGTGGGCTGAACTAAAGGGAGACGCCGGCTGCGGCAGGAGCTCTTATACCGGGACCGATCAGCTTTTACGTCACGTACGTCACACCCCCCGCGTGATGTTCTTATTTCTTTGCTTTATGTAAAAACTATTTGTATTTGTAGAGATATTCAGTGTTATCATCACTTAATACATCGAAAGTTAAGAGTGATAACCAAATATAATGACTCTGTACATTATTAATATTTAATACGTAACACAGCAGCGGGGAAAGTTATTATAGTTAATAATTGATATCAAGCTCATTTGTGCTCCAACTTTGATTTCCATGACCTCTAGCGGCCGTCTGCATATCTCTGTAAACTAAAGTAGTGCAACTCACTAAAGTTAAAGCGAAAACTAGGGTAAGTGTAGAAAAGTGATGATGCTCCATTAAGAAAAAGCGTATGGCGCAGTGAAGTCATTTCCGCTGTAAAACTAAATGTAAACGCAAACGAAATATTCTTAGTGATGTAATACTCATGGTGCATGAACAGCGTTGAGGGGAACGCATTACAAGTGACTTAAGATACGTAATATTATTTAAATAACTAGTCCAGTAACAATAATAAAAATATTTGTTGAGCAGCAGATCAGAATATGAGAATGTTTTGTGAAGGATCATGTGACTGGAGTAATGAAATCACATGAATAAATTTCATTAATCATCAGAAAGCACATTATTACTACTTTTGCTGTACTTTGATCAAACTAATGCAGACTTGGTGAACAAAATATTAAAACACATAACAAATCTCATTTAAAAACTTAACAGTGTTTCTTAAAAAAAAATGCTTTCCTGTCCCCATGCAGAGAAAAGTAAACACCTGCACAAAAACAGATGTAGTATTTCTCAAAATTAATAAAAACTGAAATGCAAGCTTAGAATATGACACAAACCTGCAATAATTAAATATGTTGAATGTACTTTTCATTTCACTTTTGACGTTTTTATTAAATATAAAAGCAAGCCCAGTCCAGATGAAAAAAGTAATGCAAAAGTACATTTACATACATTTACATTTATTCAGTTGGCAGGCATGTTTATTCTATGTGACTTATAAAGTAAATTACAGTAAGATGGTGAAAACCAAACTGCTCTCAATTGCATGAAGTGTTATTTTTTTTAAATTGATGATGCAAAGTTTGCACAATTGGTCGTTTGTCGCCGTCTGTTTTAAATAAATAAAAGTTTTGATGATGCATATTATACACTAGCCTAAGCATGCGTCGCTGGGAGTTCAGTGCCCCATGCACCACTGCTAAATTGCAAAATCACATTCATTGGGGTTATATTTATATATCCCTACTGTTGTCATATGTCCAAAGTTATATTTTGGATTTGGATTTTTTACCCTAAATGTTACTGAATTGTTACAGTGTACCGATGAATCATCTGCTTGAAATGAAAGATGGAGCTATGTGTCATCAGCAAAGCAGTGCTGGGGAAAAGCATGTGCCTGAATGATGGATGCCAGTGATGTAGTGTATAGAGAACAGGAGGGGTGCAAGAACGGATCTCAGAGGAACCCCAGTGACTATTATAATGCAATGGTTTAAAAATAATTTCCCCAAACACTACATGAACATGGTAATCATTCAAGATTAATATCAAAGTACAAACAGTCACAAATGAAGCTTTATCTCCCTCTAGCGGCCAAATGAAGCGCTGCATTGTTTGACAGTGCTCCAAAACTACTACTTATTATGTTTTAAGGGAAGACTCTTTTCAAACTCGTTGACTAAATCCAATCGCAGACAGTGCACTTTGATGCAGGAAGTGTTTGTTGTGTTTCAGAGCATCAGTGAGTGCTGATTGTTCTTGGAAAGAAAGGCTCTTCACAGATGCTGGAGCTCAGAGGTTCGGTTTCTGCTGCTCCACCAGATGAGTAGAGCTCAGAGAGAGAGAGAGAGATTGAGAGACAGATAGAGAGAGAGAGAGAGAGAGTTTCAGAGCGCTGTGTCTTTGCCAGCGGGGATCAGATGACACCCGCAGGGCAAGAAACCTGAACCGGGGCCCTAAACCGGGGCTCTCCATTTACACGAGCGTGCTTATTCTTCGAAACACTGAGCAGAGAGTCCTTGCACGTATGAGAGAGAGAAAGAAACGGAGTGTGTACTGATTGAGAAAGAGATTTAACTTACAGCACACATTATACTAACAAAAACAACCATGCTAGTACCATGTATTTGGACATGGTGCAATAGAAATCATCTTACATGCAGACCTAGGCCTACATGAATAGGTAATGCACTGTATAAGTCACTTCTAGATTAAAGTTCTCAGTAATAAAACCGTTTTTATATTTTTAATGGTAATATTACAACGTTAACATACGTGTTTTCCCCTTATTATTCAATGATTCTGTGAATGTGCGAGACTTCCGGTTTATTAGCCTGTAGGGGAATAATGAGAAGAAGAATATGTGCGGTAAAGTTTTTGCACTACAAGCCAGTGTGTTCATAATTAAGATAATACATTAAAATAATATGTTAAGACAGCAATTTGCAATATCAGGCAGCAAAACGATTGAAAACGAGAGACCGGAAGCCATGACTCATTGCGCTCACTCTCACTGAAAAATAAGCTGGATAACATGCAAATAAAAAATTATAATAATGCAAGCAAAATAATGCATGTTAATGAACTTCCATGATGTTACTTTAAAATGAAATGAAAAGAACGAACCTGCAAATGTCTCGTCTGACCAATCAGAATCAAGCATTCCAGAGAGCCGTGTAATAAGACATAATAAAGTACCATGATTTTACCATCTGAAACCAGCATATTACCTTTTTAGTATTTTTATTTAGTTTAGTTTTTAATGTTAAATAAATAAACATAGAAGTAAATGAATGTGTTTGATTTAAATAGGATTTATCAAATGTGCTGTCACATGACAACACCATTTTCACCACAGTTAAACTTTCTCAGCCTTGCAATTTAGGGGTTTTTTTGTGCTAAAATTAGCAACTTTTTAACTACCCTAAAAACGTTTTCTTCCAAAAGAACATTTAGCTTTAGCAAACATTTACCAAAAGTCCATTTTTTAATTGTCCAGAAAAAGTTCATTAAAAAAGCGCATAAAAACTAACTTTAATCGTTCACAAATGTGTAAGAGTTCAATAATTTGATGTTGTATTTAAAAATACAGCTGTTTATATTTTAATATTATGGTTTTTTTTTTTGCTGAGATTTGGTGTAATGGGACGGTATTACGCAATGACGTCATTGTACAGTGACGTCACAAAATCCTTTCGCAACTGTCAGCAACAAATCCTGCTTCCTCTGGAGTTTAACGTTAGTTAACGAGATTGATCTTCTTTAACGGCTCTTCGCGGAGGCGGTTTGAGGGCGAGGCCTGTGGGAGGAGCAGGAGGAGGTGCTGAGCTCCGCCCCCTCCCTGATCTCCTCAGTGTTGTTCCCGCGCCGCGTCAGATTGGCCGCGCCGCGCCGCTCCGCGAGTCATGGCCGAGATGGAAGCGGAGCGCCCGGCGGAGAACAAGCGCAGCAGGAAACCCGCTCATCCCGTGAAGAGAGACGTGAGAGAGGAGATGAAGGTAAGAGGCTGCGACTAACTAACGCTACACTGACAAACTTACTCTCACACACCGCTGGGTTTAGAACGTCTTGCTGGTTAAGCTGGTTGATGAGCTTCAAGTAAACTAGTAATCCACGTTAGTGAGCGGTTAACAATCTGAGGCAGACAAACACTGGATTAAAGCTTTGTGATGTGTCCTTATTATTGTTTTATTTATTTTTTTAAGATAAAATACTGCTTGTGTCTATTACAAAAAAAATCAGATATTAAAATCTAATAAACGTGTGTGTGTGTTTAAAAACAATATTTTAAAAAATGTCATCAATAAAATATGAAATATGACAGCAACAACAAAAAATCTTGTTAAAGATATTTTTATCCGTTTGCTGGTGTGTTTCCTCTGGATGAGCCGCTCATGATATGATGCCAAAAATTCTCGATCAGTGCTTTACAGTATGTGTCCTAATCTATAAATCAGCTAAAACGATCAAATATTTAACTATTAGAAATGTTATATATGTAAAACACACTATACATTATTAGAAAACATGACGAAATAAAATTCTGATAAATATTAAAGAAAAATATTTAAAGAAAATATGTATTTAATCAGAAAAGCTGTGTTTTTACACTGTATTTTTAAAGATATAATATCTAATATAAATAATATATTTAATAAAAATATAAAACGTAATATAGAAACATTTAAAAGTATAGTATCTTGTATACAATTTTTAAAATAATGTCATATAAAAACATGAAAAAAGAAAATATATATATATAAAAAAACATTTAATATGAAACAAAGTAATTTCATAAAATTATGAAAAATAAAATATAACATTTAAAAAATCAAAAAAATGAAATATATTTAATATTATAAGGTTTTAAAAACTTTTAAAAGATATTTTATAAAAAATAAAAAATAATAATATTTTATTTTTAATTAACTATAATTTTAATTATTAAACAATATTTTTATGAAGAGGAAAAAATATGCAATAAAACATTCCAAAAGGTTTAATTTAAATGAATTCTGGCGGTTGTGTTCCTAACAGAGGTTGTTTTTCAGGGCAGATCATGGAGAATTAAATCCCTCTGAAAACAGCTGCTCATTTTCTCTGTAGTTCACTCATATGCTGCTCGCAGTGCTGTCTAATAAGTGGAGCGGCTGATATCCAGATGTGACCGGCGGTGGACAGATGACACCGTGACCTTATTCAGTCGTTCTAAGCGTTTCTTTCACAATACTGTTTGATACGAGACCCTGCGTGTTTCTCTGAACCGGCCCGAGCCCGAGGGGGTGTCGAGTTACAATTTAACTAATTTTAATCCAAACACATGAAACCGAAGCCCGGCCTGATGCAAGCGGCCCCGGGGCCGAGGAAGGGGTCGGGACGGAGCCGTCGCTCTCTCCGAGCAGATGTTTGTCTGAACAGCCAAGAAGAAACAGAAAAGAGTCTGTGGGAAGCAGCGGAGGAAGCTAACGAGGACGAGCCCTGATGTGATTAGTCTCAGGGAATTCTGGGAAGGTGTCGGGTGACGTCTCTAATCTCAGACGGAGCTCTCGGCGGGGATCACCAGCTCCGGGTTTTGCAGGTTCTGAGCTCGGTTTCGATGTCTGCGATTGCTCTCGAAGGAAACCCACAGGAAGAGGATGACAGATGAGCGTTTCTCCTTCTAACATCCGTTCAGTGCCTCTCCTGCGTCTTACCTGACTCTGGATCTCATGTGACGTCACTGCAGAGTCCAGATTATTATCATACAAGTTTTTGTTTTACATATTGTGTGTGTGTGTGTGCTATGTGCATTTATGTATATGTAAGTACACACACATGGATATGTTAGATAAAATTGTATTTAATCTATAAATATAACATAATTTTTTATTATATACAATCATCTGTTTGTCGTTATATATATATATAATAAAAATGACAGCAGTAATGTGTGTATATATAATTCATAATAAGGAAGTAATAATAATAGACAATAATAATATCTAATATAATAATAATAATATTATAAGATAGCTAATATAAAAATATATAAACATGACAAAAAAATAAAACTTTATAATTATTTCCTAAAATCAGAAAATAATTAAAAAATATTCAATAAAATGGAAAAATATTTTAAATATTTTTAAAGTTCTATAAAAAGTGTTGTACGCACTTATTTATCAATAGTTTGTATTTATTAAATAACTAGTAGTTTTATTTTATTTCATTTTCTAATTTATTTTACAGAAAAAACTGGAAATGCTGGCTTGGCAATTGACGGAAATCATTTGAAAATAAAATATTTGTGTTAAATAATTAGTTTAAATGTATAACAGAGGTGTGTACATACACACACACACACACTACATATTTGTTGGGATGTTCTTAGATGAGATGTATTGTGTTTGTCATGTTTTCAGTGTGTGTGTGTTTCCAGCTTTCTAACGGCTCGTGTGTGTGTGTGTGTGTGTCTCAGAGCTTTGCTGAAAGCACCATGAATGAGTTGCTGGGCTGGTACGGTTATGATGAAGAGGATCTGCAGGACTCGGAGCGCGTCAGACGCAGCCGGATCTCTGTTCTCAAAGGTACCTCTCTCAGTCCCAGCAGCTGTTAGCATCTCATCCTGCTCCTGACTCTGCTTTATCCTCCAGAGAACTCTGTGCCAAAGCCCTCATCTTCATCATTACCATCATCTTCCTCGGAGCCGGTCAGGAGCGCTGAGAAGGGCCCGGCGTCTCCATCCTGCTCCTCGTCTCCGTTCAGCGTGAACGTCATCGTGCCGCTCATCAAACCCTCTGCTGGTGTGTGTGTACTTACATAACCTCCCACACTTACAGCAAAAGTGCATTTCATCAGCTTATTTACACTAATATATAAGAAATTAAACCTTTTTATTTTATATTATATATTTCTGTTGTTCAGCCAGACTGTGTTCAGTTGATAAGAAGTGATAGCAAAGATTTATATTGTAAGAAAATATTTATATTTTGTGTAAATGCTCTTCTTATTAACTTTTGGTTCATCGAAGAATCCTGAAAAAAGCATCACAGTTTAAAAAATATATATTTAGCAGCACAACTGTTGATAATTCTAATAATAAATCAGTATATGATAATGATTATTGAAGGATCATGTGACACGGAAGACTTCAGCTGAACATCACAGAAATATATTAGATTTTAAAGCATATTAAAATAGAAACCTGTTGTAATAATGTTTCACAATATTAGTGTTTTCTGTATTTTTAATCAAATAAATGCAGTCTTGATGAAACCTTTTAAAAAATATGAAAAATCTCACTGATCCCAAACCTTAGACTGGTGTGTGTGTGTGTGTATATAAAGTATATATCATATATATATCATGTTAACACTGATAAACACTGATATCTGTGTCGGTCAGCTTGCGCTTCTCTTCATGAGTGTGTGTCGTGTGTGTCTGTGTTCAGAGGAGGCTCAGAGCGTCCCGATCGTATGTGTGTGGTGTCAGAAGGAGGGTGTGAAGAGATATTCTCTGCTCATGGGCTCCGAGCTCAAGAGCTTCTGCAGCGAGAAGTGTTTCGCCGCGTGCCGCCGGGCTTATTTCAAACGCAACAAGGTACAAACTCACCAGAACAAGCATATACCCATACATTTACTTCCCCTCACAGCCTAACAATAATACAGTTATATAAAATAATAATATATAGTTAAAGAAGAAGTTCACTTTAAAAAAAACTTTTGCTGATACTTTACTCACCCCCGTGTCATCCAAGATGTCCATGTCTTTCTTTCTTCAGTCGAAAAGAAATTAATGTTTTTGACGAA
>JAUCMU010000049.1:205103-215519 GCA_032275025.1 Enteromius treurensis | reverse complement strand
CCTAAACCTACCCCTTACAGGAAACACAACACACTTTTAGATTCTCAAATAAACACCATTCAGTATGTTTTATAAGTATTTTGAATTACAGGGACACTGAAAATGTCCTCATAAATCACCTTCATATTGTCATACCCATGTCATTATACACATTTGTGTCCTCATAAACATGCACACACACACTCACACACAGACAATGCATTCACAGTAAGAGAAGTATGGAAACATGTGATTGGCTCAGATTCCAATGTCAACTAAGAGAGTGAGTGTGTGTGTGTGGGTGTGTGTGCGTGTCCTGCAGCTAACAGGGAAAGTTATGAACAAACCTTCTGGGAATAGGAATTGAAGCATAGTTTAAAGCTATCAGCTCTTCAATTCTCAAAATGTTATAATTTTCATCACACTTTTTTCTTCTAAAATGTTTTAGTTGGACATTCATCTAACAGTTTTTTTAATGCATTTGATTCAGAATTTTTCTGAGAACATTCCTGCAATGTTCCTGTAACATTCACATCATCAAGAACATTTTTTTTGTAAAACATTGAACATTTTGAGGCGATGTTCTAAAACCAGCACAATTATCAGTCAGTGTTGACCCCGCCCCCATTTCGGAAGGGGGAGGGGCCTTGCAGATGATTGACAGCTTGCCTTCAGCGGCAGCTTGACAGTCTCACAAGAACACAAGCAAGTTTAACCTGTTTAATTTACATTATATATATATATATAATATACAAACACACACACACGTTCTCTCTAGAGATTAATCCAGTTTATTCTGTCATTTGAAATGTTATAAATTAAAATTTAAATGAATACATAATAAAAAAAAAAAATATATATATATATAACAGTAAACAATAATTTTAATCTGTTAAGAACATTCTAACAGTCTGAGAATGAGTCCTCTCAACACAATTAATGCAAACATTTGAGGAAAATTTAATCTGATCATTTCGAACATGACCTGAGAACGCTCTACTGAACAGTTCCCAGAATATACAAATAACATATAATTATAAATATTAGGTTAATCATGTTATAAAAATGTTCTATAAACACTCATTTAAGCATGTTTTCTCAGAACATTTACATAACCTTTATAAAACATTCATGTAATGTAAATGTTTCCTGTCAGAGGTCAGCTCTCGTGGATGTGAATGGTTGAGAGGGTTAACCGTGTTCTTCAGGAATGTGAGCAGTCTGCGGTCATGAGATGTTTAGTCTACATCTGGACTGATTGTGAAGAAGATCTGCTGATCTCCTCGTCCTGCACACTATGTTTAGTTATTAGCTTCAGTAAACTCTTCTAGTATGAGTGTGTGTGAGTGTGTGTGTGTGTGTGCTGGACTCAGTAAACACAATCTGACCGATATTCATCAGTTACAGGAGGAATAATGTGCCCTTGTGTTTCCTGCCCTCGTCCGTCTCTTTATCAGAATCAAACCCGCTGCTTTGCTTGCTGTTTAATTGATTGTGCCAGAACTGAAGTTACGCAAATCCAGCGTCAGACATTAAAACAGGTTTTATTGAACAAATCATACGGAAGACTTTCTCTGTGTCTTTGTACTTTGTTTACAATTCTGTAACTTCTTTTGAAACACTGCACATGTTTTCTTACATTAGACACACAAAATCACCTGTTATTATTGAGAAAACACTCTGTTCAAAAATAAAAACTCATCTGCCAATGGACACTTACAAACCCTCCTGAAATCACCGGCACAGAAAAAACAGAAACCGATCGTCTGAGCCTCAGCACTACAAACAGACCTCAGGGCAGACATTCTGAGAACTCTGCAAGAATGGAGGCAATGAGAGTGAGAACCAGTGTGGTTTCTACTCCAGACTGTACCTATACTGTACGTGTCACATGATTCTGTATCATTGCAGTATTACTGTACTAACTGTACTATACAAAAATGGATAGGAATACCATTGTGATGTTACAGTACTGTGTGCAGTAATTAAAAAAGTACAGCCTCAAATAGAAGGTTGGATCCATAAGTCCCCCGCAACCCCACACACACACTCTCTCACACACTCTCACACACACACTCACACGCGCGCTCGCACACACAAAACGAGTATATGTTTTTTTTTTTTCCCAACAGTAATTTATCCAGTAATGGTTTTGTTTTGATGCTGAATTTGATAATTTATGATTCATTTATTCTTTATTTCTGTAAAAAGCTCTTGTTTGATTACTGCAGAAATTCTACTTTTGTGTTTTACAGAAGACTGAGTTTGAGCAAATGACAATAAAACTAGAAACACAGAGAGTGCAGTGTTTTATATGAAGCCCATCAGTGTGTTGCTGCTCAGATGGGGCTTGTGTTTATGGTTTTATTGAAAGAATTTCATTTTTAGAAAGAAGTTTTGATTGCAGTTTTTATTTTGGCATAGATGTGAGTTATTACTCTCCAAGAGCTATGACTGATTGGCTGCTTTTGACATAAAGAGCCAAATGCTGCTGGTTCAGGTCTCTGAGCGTCTGTACAAAGAGTCACATGATCAATGACGTCACCAGCGACATTTTTTCAGAATGTCAAAACATTTCATTTAAACTAAAGCAACTGTATAGGCCAGTTTTGTCTATTTTTGTGACGTTGGAGCCCCCTACAGTCAAATTACAGAAATGTACAACTCTGTCGTAATACACGTGCATCTGCTTGCTGCCGAAAAGCAATCCGCTGTTTTCCGCGGATTTTTGCCAACATAATGACTTTAAAGCTATAAAATAAAATTATTCCAAAATAAAACCGACACACAGCTGTTTCAAACCGGGGGTAAATGAAAATAATCCTGATGAATGAGTGTAAATACAGTGATATGCTGCTGGGGCTCAGCTCCGGAAACGGGGCGGGGCCGCGTGTGACGATGTCGGCGAAGGGGGCGGGGTCAGTCTGCTGTAGTCGATCTGAATACCAGGAATCGATGATCGTTTAAAATGACGAACTCTGGAACAAATGAACACAGCAGCTTAATTCAGTCACATACGGGCTATTTTTGTTATTTATTTATTTTTATGTTTATGATCAAAAGGACTAAAAATGTTTACTTAAATATTCACATAATCAGTAAAAAAAAATTAAATAAAAAAATAAAACATTTTGAACATTTGCAAGGCAAGAGGATATTAAGATATTCTAAAAATGAACAAAGATTTTCATAAAGAAGTGTATTTGGAAAAAACGCTTGACTTGATCAAAGAAGCCATGCTAAATCCTGTGTGCTATTAGTCATTTTGAATACTATTTAGGGCAGACAGGGTGGATAGTATGCACACTGGGCCGCAGGGCTAGTTCTGTTCACCTGTTTCTCGTTAATTATCTCGTTAGTTCCCTTTGTCTGGCTCATGTGTATAAGCCCTCAGTTCTCCTGTAGTCTTGGTCTGTTCTCTGTCTATGTGAAGCTGCTTTCTATGGGTTTATTTCATTAAAAGACTTTTGCTCTCCTTTGTCCTTGTGCATTTAGTGTCCCCAGTGTGTGTATTTCAGCAAATAATCTTAACATATTGTGGCATATTGTTGTGCCACTTCTATTGTGTTTGCTGTCCTTTTTGGAGATTGACTCTATGAATCAAGAACAGATATTCTGCTGATGATTTCCACAGAATAAAGCATGACGATGGCTGAGCTCAGTCTTATGGATGTGAGCTTATACTGACCCGTCTGCACTGATCTGCTGTTCCTGACCGGAGATGTTGGGCTCACAGTGTTCCTGGAAGGGATCTTCCTCTTCCTCATCTACAGAGGTGTGTGTGTGAAGAGGAGGCCACTGCAGTCCTGTGCTCTCCTCCGAAGGCTCCACCACGATGGAGGGCAGACGCTCCTTCACCTGCCCCGGCTCCAGCTGCTCCGACGGCTCCGGGAAGATCTGCACAACACCGAGAAGATGAGATGAGAACAAGGAGCGGTTCTGCATCATTAACTCTCCCTCAAGATGTGCCAAACCTCAAAAGTGAGGTAAAACACAAAAGAAGGTTTTTTTGCTACATAAAATTTGACAGTACCCATTGACTTCCAGTCTATGTTTTTCCCTACTATGAAAGTCAGTTCTTCAAACGTTCAAAAAAAGAGAAAGAAACTCATACAGGTTTGGAGCAGCTGTGCCTTTAAATGAACTGATGAATGCGCCCCCTTGAGGCTCTCTAAAGAATAACAGCAGAAAACTACAACGTGCACAGGTGAAATAAGTTCTAATACTTTGTCTTGTTATGTTACAGTCAAAGGTGCTCAAGCTTTACGAGCATTCACAATAACAAGAACATGAGCATGGAGCAAATCTTTTTATCTGTTAGTATCATAACATGATTTTCACCCAATATGTATTTATGTTATATTTGTTTTATTTCACCAGATACATGATCAATTCTTTGTTTAGTTTGCAGAAGTGTAGACGGTAGGGAACAAAAAAAATATCAGGCTATTATATAGTTTACCTAAAGAGAGGATGAATGCATGTGTCTGTACCTGATATGATATTTTTAGTTCTCTCCTCTGCAGCCGGCGCTGCTCAACACTGGAGTCCTGCGGACCTGAGGACATCACACACACTACACACACACAAACACACATTCTGCATCATTCACTGATTCGGTGTGGTATATATAGAGCTCTACATGTCTCAGTTCTGCAGTATAAAGAGTAATAAGAGCCGCACATGTGCTTGAACACACTCCGAGTGTTATGAAACACATTCAGTGTTAAGAGGAAGAGCTGTAATCCTGTAATGAGGGAACAGCTCTTCATGCGTCACTGAGAGTCTGAATGATCACTGACTTACTGTAATCTCAACACACACACACACACACACACACACACTGCATTCTCATGTCATGTGTGTTTCTAAAAGTAGAACTGATCAGTGATCACTGTGCTCGTTTCGTGTCGCTGGTGTCATGACACATTCTCTCTACACAATAAAAGCACTGTTTAACTCTGAAGCTGTTATATTACCCAGTCCCAGAAATAACGGTTAAAAGCTGTCACTTTTCAAAAGGTGCGCTTTTATAGCTGTTAGGTTCTAATACACTCTCAGAAAAAAAGGTAGAAAAGCTGTCGCTGGGGCGGTACCTTCTCAAAACGTACATGTTTGTACCTAAAGAGTCCATTTTGGTACCTTAAAAGTCCATTTTAGTGCTTAAAGTGTACCTTTTAAAAATAAAGGTAGAAAAGCGATCACTGGGGTGGTATCTTTTCAAGAGTGCATGTTTAATTTCTAACCTGTACCTGTAGGATCCAAAATGGACTCTTTAGGTGCAAAGATAGTTTTTCTTATCTTCCCATGAACAGCTTTCTGGACCTTTATGTGATATTCTGAGAGAGCAGGAGTGCACAGCAAAAAAAAAAAAAAATCTCTAATTTAGTATTTTTGTCTTGTTTTCTAGTGTTTAATCAAGATGAATGTACTGTACAAGTAAAATAAGTTAATATATTATTAAAAATGTAATTAGAAATCTAAATTGTTTTAGTATTTCCTTAAAACAAGCAAAAATACCTGCCAATGGGGCTAGAAAACTCTGGTTTAGTTTAGGATTATTTTTCTTACCTCATTGCCATATATGTCTTAAATCTTTACTTGTCAAGTAAATGCATGTTTCTGTATTTCTACTAGAAAACAAGACACAAATACTAAGTAAGAGAATATTTTTGCGGTGCATTTCTGCAGTCTCAGAAGAAAATAATTCATTTTTTGCAGTGTTAGTTACTTTGATATCTATCATGCACACAATATATTATAATATTCCACAATACACACACCATCTTCAATGACTATAGCATTCCTAAGTTCTAGTAAGAATATAACGGTATTAACATGCATAAACCAAAGAAATCTTAAAGAAAGAGTTTGACCTGTGAGTCAGTGAGTTCAGGATCTGTGTTCAGTGATGTCCGTCTGTGTTCTGGTCCTCTGCTGAGTATTAACACACACACACACACAGAGAGAGAGAGAGAGAGCAGGATTAACGTCTCTGCAGATTAAAGCTTCGTTACAGGACAGAAGAAACTAGCGCTCATTGTGCCATCATTAATTATTTACACTCATGTCTTTATAATAAATGCTGTGATTTTTGTTAGTGTGAAGTCTTCTCCAGGGGTGGAAAAGTAACGTTTAACAATATCATAAATTACTCCCTAAAAACGAATACAGTTCATGGAAAGTAATGCATTAAATCAATTTAACATTATTATTATTTGTTTTATTTGTACTGGGTTTGCTCATGTGTTGATTATATAAAACGTTCTATGTTGGCAAATTTTAACACTCTTTCTCATCAAAAGTCAAACAAATAATCCTGGATTGCATAAAGAATAAGAGGAACATCAATCTCCTGCAATAACACAATGATGAAACACAAGTGTTATTTTTATCTATACTATTCAAAATAAAAGTAGCCTTGCAGAAGAAGGTCCTTCAGATACCAAAAGGTAAGAAAGAGATGGTTCTTCTACTGAATGTGTGTTTGAGTAAATACATGTTGATAATTTTCACCTGATTTCTCTCAACATGGCAACCCCGGAGCTGTCAGTCAATACATCAGAAACACAGGAACTGGAGATACTTCTTTGAAAACTTACTCAGATGTTTTCTTTTAAATGAAAAAAGTAATCTGTTACTTTACTAGTTTACTAGGTTGATAACCGTAACACTGATTACGCCTGCTATGTTCTTCCCATTCTCAATTATCATGACTTCTCTTCCGTCACACTGCTGTTTCTTCTTTCTCTCACAGCTGAGCTCTATCAGAACACACCACCAGAGGGAAACAGAGCACAAATCATCACACAGGCCTGTTTTTATACAAAAACACTCACAAATACTGCCCTATCACCAATAATCACTAAACTTCATAACACACTGCTTAACTTTATAAGTGTGATGAACCAAGTGTGTTTTGAAGTCTGTTGTTTTTGGAGTGCACTGCAAAAAATATTGTCTTACTTTATATTTTAATTTGTTTTCTAAAAGAAAAAGCCTTCTAATATCTTGTCTAGCCCTTGAATTAACATTTTTTCTACTAGAAAACAAGGAAAAAACAGTTAGAAAATAATCCTTTGCCGTGTAGACAGACAGAAAGAGGAAAGAGAGACACGCCTGAATAAACAGAGGAAGAGAAGAGCAGAAGAGGATAAGAGAGAAAAGTTAAACTCCATTCAAACAAACTGAACAACTTCTGTATTTAGAGAAGCTTTGAGTGACGTGAGTTTGATAGCAGAGCAATAAAGACAGGAGAGACACAGAACAAAACACACACTCAGGGCAGAGAGAGAGAGGCTGAGCGACACACACCAAAAAAGGGCTGAAGCTGGAGCTGCGTGTTGCTGGAGAAACACACACACACACACAGACGGACGGACAGAAGGACTGGGCTTCAGGAATCATGGAGCAGGGCTGTGGATGAGCCGGATCTTCAGCATGTCCACGGGCCCCGGGCCCCTAGGGGCCGCTCATGTGAACGAGCCGGATCTGAGCGCGGCAGGTTATGCCAAGGGCCCCGTGGGCCTACAGACGCTCCTGGACCTGCTGGTGGGAGTTTATCAGGAGTTCAGCTCCAGCGCTCTGTTCAGAGAGAAACACGTGCAGCGCTTCCTACAGTGGGGTCAGTACAGTGTGTGTGTGTGTGTGTGAGAGAGAAAGAGTGTGTGTGTGTGTGTGAGAGAGAGAGGGAGTACTTGTTTATGCTACAACACAAATTCCAGAAATGTTGGGATGATTTTTAAATTGGACTAAATTGAAAACTAGAAGATTTTCAAATCATGTGAGCAAATATTTTATGTACAATAGAACTAGAAAAAAACACAACAAAATTTTAAACTGAGAAATTTTACACTTTTATGCACTTAATGAGCTCATTTGAGATATGATGCCTGCTACAGGTCTCACGGGTCTTCTAAAAGCAAGACATTTAGAAAAGATTCAGCTAGGAGAATATCTAGCATCTAATTAATGGACATCAGATCTGTAACATGATTAGCTATAATAGAGATGTCTTATGGCGCTTTCCCACTGCATAGTACTGCACGGCACAGTTCAGTACAGCTCACCTTTGGGGGGGTTTTCCACCGGGAACAGTCACTGGTACCTGGTCCTTTTTTTAGTACCACCTCAGCCGAGGTTCCAAGCGAACCGTACCGTTACCAAAACGTGACGTGTAAACTCTGCTGGTCACTGATTGGCCGGAGAAAATCGCCATTACTGCGTCACTGAACTGCGACACGAGACACAACAGAGCCGCTAGATTTAAATCAGCACAGCCAGCGAAGGATCGGACGCAACTGTTTTCTGCGTGTTGGTATAAAAGTTCCCAAACTCTCTTGTCTTTTTTAGCTGTGTTTTCTTTGGCTGCCATCAGCCTCTTTTGAAACAAACTCCTTCATCTTGCTGTTAACATGCCGAGAATGAAGAACACCATTCCGTCGATATGCTCCATTGTTGTGTGTTTGTTTGTGGCGTGTTTATGATGATGTCCCGGCAGTAGAGGCGGCGCAACTAAACCACAGGTGAATAATCCCGCCCACTCTAAAGCGGTACTAAACGCAAACCAAGCCGAACTGAGCCGAGTCGTACCGTAGTGGAAAAGCGCCATAAAAGAGGAAGAATTATCTGCTGTGTATTTTATTTCTGTCCTCTTTAAAAGATATTAGGCAACATATTTGTTCATAAATTACATTACTGGACATATTTAGAAAAATGTCCAATGAGCCAATAAAGTGAGATCTAGTAGCTTATGCTCATCATGTGTTGTTGTTCAGTTGCAGAAAAACCTTCAGGACACCATCCAGTCGTTCAGAGTAACCAATGACGAGCTGCAGACCAGCACACACACACAGCACATCAGTGACTGCAACTCAGTCTGCCATGTAAGACACACACAAACAGAGAGAGACGCACACACAGGTTTGTTTTGCTATCTTAGTGAGGACATAACATAGACGTCCATTGATTTTCTGTCAGGTGAATGATATTTTCTAACCCCGATCCCTAACCCTCCCCTTCATAGAAACATGTACATGACACTAGATCTACATCTAATCTACTGTAGACCGATGTAGAAGCGTTTTTATCTCGTGACGACCAGCAACATGTCCTCACTAGTGGGTTGTCTTGATCGTTCACTATATAAGTGACAACATTTGGTTCCTCACAAGTATAGTCAAACCAGTACACACACACACACACACACACACATTACCCAGCTGACTTTACTGGTGCTTTATATGTGTTAATCAATTAGTATTATATTTCTTATATACAGTCAAATCAAAATGTATTCATAGAGCGTCATCGTTTCTCACACGAAAGACGTTTATTTACTGTAGTTTATACCTTTTATTTTGACAGTGTTTTGATTTTCCTCTTCCCGCACGACGGAGGGCATCTAAACAAATGTATTTTACAGATTTATTTTGAGCTTTTATTGTGTTGTTTACATGTGCTAAATGTGCCTGGTTGTTTCCCATCAGTCTCTGCAGCAGAAGATGCATGGTAAGGGCTTCCCGTGGTGGCGCATGCTGATGATGTCACTGGTGTTTGTGGCGGGCTTCATCGTGCATGACATCAGGTCACAGGGGTCATTCAGCGGCTCCACCACAGCACTGTACCTGGAGAGGTCAGGGGTCAAAGGCATATCCCAGCAGGCCTGCAGTAAAGTGTCACACTACAGCAAGCAGAGCATCAGGTGAGAGAGACCAGATGTGTGTGTGTGTGTGTGTGTCTCTGTGTGTGTGTGTCACCTGACTCACACCTCTGTGTGTGTGTTGCAGCTGGGTGGCAGAGAACACCCCACACTATTACTCTCGTGCTCTGGAGGTGACCGGTCCACTGCTGGAGGCCGCTGGTGAGAGGTTAAAGGTCGCGGCGGTCTTCATGGCTCAGAGGAGCTCAGAGCTCTGGGTGTGGCTGCAGGAGAACGTGCCGCTGCTCATCCAATGGGTCAGCTCTCATCACATATTCTCTTTCGCTTTCTTGATGAAAATTGTGATTGTAGAATTAAAAATTTAAATGTATTATTTTTATTGTATAGTAATATAATTTTTATTTTAGTTTTATTTTGTTATTGTAGCACTTGAAGTTAGACTAAACTGAGAAATGATTCTGTGTTTGTAGTGATAGTTGTCAGTAGTGCTCCTGGTTTGTGTCTGTGTTCACGCTGAGGTGTTCCTCAGGTCCAAGCCAACACTCCAGAGAGTGTGTTTGAGCTGCTGGAGTATGTGAAGCAGCTGCTGCTGTACATCCAGGAGCACATCCTCATACCGGCGCTGCAGTATCTGACCGCTGCGCTACAGAGCGTCTGGAAGAGCCTGCAGGAGTCCTGCAAGTCAGTCACACACACACCCACACACACTCATGTAGTGTGTCCATGTTTTCTGGGGTCTCTCTCTTCATAGGTGTAATGGTGTTTCTACTGTACAG
>JAUCMU010000049.1:138848-166852 GCA_032275025.1 Enteromius treurensis | reverse complement strand
TAATTGCTTGATGTTTTCCCCACTTGTAAGTCGCTTTGGATAAAAGCGTCTGCTAAATGAATAAATGTAAATGTAAAAGACATTTTCCTCATTTTCACAGTAAAGCAAATGCTTGATTATTAAACCTCTAGCAAAAAGAATAAAATAGACCTTAATACATGAAATTATGAATCTGTAATGATTATATTTGAAAGTGTTATATTCTCAGGTGAATAAAGCGAGCTCAAATGGGAAAACGCTAAACTGCTTTGGGATCAAACCGGTCCACGTACAACAGCGTCGTGACGTCAGTGTTGCGACGGGAACGCTGGCTAATCGCAGCGCTGTGTTGGCTGTGGGAGGGGCCTCGTGGTACAATGACGCGGTGACAAAGAGAATCAACGCTGGTTGTGACGGAGCGGCGCGGGCCGCCATTTCAAAGCCGAGGAAACGCGGGAGCTTTCGCGGTGTAACGGACGGATGCTTATTTTTTAGAATACAGCGAATTACGTTGTGTATTTTTAAGGCTCGTTGTTTACAAGAGCTCTCAGTCTCATCAGGTGAGTGACTGAAAACGAGCTGCGAGCTAGTACTGGAGCGCTTGTGTGTTTACTGTCAGTCAGCCGTTAAATCCCTCGCCGTCGGTAATTCTGAGGTAAAACTTCAGCGTTTAGCAGCAAACGCGTGTTTCTTTGATAGTTCGGGGTTTATTTGTGTTCACAGACGATGTATTTATCATCTAGAGCAGTTATCGTTCTGTTGTTTGGTTCAGTTTGTGATTATGGCGATATTATGGCTTCTAAGCCTCCGGTAAATCTCTGGTTGCGGGAAATAAATGAATTGAGAGCTCGCAAATCCCTTTAAAATCACCATACTAATGAATCCGTGTCATCTGTGTGATTGAACACACTTTTAGGTGAGGGTATAAATTTAGTAACACGATTCTGTTATTTAGGCGTTTTAATTCCACATTCTTCATGTAAATATTAAATTGTGCAATATAGTATTATAACACGAGCCTCCGAGGAAGTGGAAGGGACACATTGGTGACGTCACCTTACACTCAGGGGTGGTCGGAGAGCTGCACAGGTTCAGGATGTCAGATTTTAACTCCAAACATTATTGGACTGCATCAAACCAAATATTGCATTAAATTTAATTGAACCAAATATTTTAAGTCTATGGCTATTTAAAATATAAATGTTTATGGTATGTCCTGCCCCAACTTGCTGTTTCAGTAAGAAATATGGTCTCCAACGAGCCACTAATGTACTGCTAATGTAGTCATTTCTTTATCAATAATCTTGAGGTGTTTTCTTTCACGCATCAGCTCTCCGTTCTCAAAAGCTTTATTTCTACCTCAGAGCGTGTCTTGACTTCTACAGTCAGTGGTTCACACTATTAATACACGGCTGTGGCGTGCTCTGAGGTCCCCGCGGGCCGGATCAGCTGCTGCTATCCCAGCAGGCCGTTAGGTGATGTGAAGCCCGCCGTCTGGGTTTAACATGTCAGGTGTTTGACTCTGATGCTGGAACATTTCCAGTCTGGATGTGGGTCAGAGGTGACCGTGAGTGTGCTACTATACTACTGACAGTCTTTCACTGAAGAGCGTGCTTGTTTTACAGATGGATGCCGACACAGAGCAGGTGGAGGAGACGACGGAGGTGATGGAGGCCACGGAGACGCCCTCCCAGGAGGAACCTTCAGCTGACAGCAAGATCCGGTGGGTCGCATGACCGAAGCTGCAACTCTCATTGGTTGTTCCCATCACTAATCTGTGTGTTTTTTCGCAGGGCTCGTGGAGGGAAGATGCGCGGCAGAGGAGGCCGCATGCCCCGTGGGTTCCGTGGAGGACGGGGGATGATGATGATGATGAAAGGGTTTCCACCGGGTCCCATGAGGGGAAGAGGCCGTGACGGGTTCACCAACGGATTCGGACCCATGAGGTCCTGCCCACGTGTTCTCGACGTATTCTCATCCTTAGTTTATGGCGAACTCATTTGAAAGAGTTTGCTCAAAACGCGTCTTTTCGCGCTCTCTTGCAGGAGAGGCATGGGTCGCACGTGGCCGTATCCAGACATGCGCGGCCGGCGAGGTCGAGGCGGTCCAAGAGGAATGCACCTGGGTCCACCGGGTCCACCACCTCCACCCATGCACATGAGAGGACCTCCGCCACACATGCACAGGTATGGATCTGCACACCTTTATCATGTCAGTGAAATTGCTTTTTGTGGTCTTCACTGAACCAACTAATGCATTCAATCACATGTTGCATTGACCCAAATAACGCACAGAACAAAATGCAACAAATGATGCATTTACCCGAATATTGAATCGAAACAAATTTTGCATTGACCAAATTATTTTGAGTACAGTAGTATCTTGTCTATTGGTTTCTCAGTTATACTGATCGTGCTTTTGTTTCTTTGGAAAAGAAATAAAGTCTCAGTGTTTTGAGAAAGAGAGTTGTTTTTATGCATCTACAAAATGTATAAACATATCTTTTAAAATAATTTAAAGCTGCAGTCTGAGAGTTTCGGTGCTCTAGCAGGTAATCGTGCGTCCTGTGGTAGAACACTGTAGCCGGATCTACTTCCTTCTGTTTATGTCTGAGAGGGGCGTGTCTCTCCACAGGCATGGCCCGCCTCCTCCCCCGCCCCCTCCGGGACACCCGGCATTCCGAGGGCGACCACCACACCCCCGGGGACGGGGCATGATGCCGCCCGGACCGCCCCGCTTCTTCCACCCCAGAGGGTAAGAACGCACTCACTCGCTGCCTCCACCCTGTCGCTAGCGCACATGTAGTCGCGTGACGGCGCAGAGCACGGCTAAACCAGCACATAAACTACATTCCTCTAGTGCATGACCAGCCTGTGTTTCTTCATTTGTGTGTTTGACGAGTTTGGGCCCCTCTGGAGCACAACAGGCCAATCCAAATGTGTGATTTTATCCTTTCATGCAGCTACCACAACGGATCGGCCCCTCCTCTGCCCCACCCGCCTCCAGGCAGGGGCCAGCGCTGGCCGGGGCCCCACGCTGGCCGGAAGTTTTAACCCATTCTGTAGCGTTAACACACTCATTTCAGACTCGCAGGTCCTTTTACTGTAACGAGCACGCTACCTTTTTATGTTACTTATTTTGAGGACAAAGCCCCGAAAACAAAAAAAACATTTAAAAGCACTCTCACTCCTGAAGACGAGAAGGAAACATGTTCTTACGTTGATTTAAATTAAATGTATCTCATGAGACTTTTACTCCTAAGTGTTGTCTGGTCTGCGTGGTGCTATTCCTGTGAGCCTTAAGCAATCCTCTTCCTTTATTCCACGAGAAAACCTAGGATTTTAGTCGAATCGGTGTGTGTTTCTCAGTACGCTGGCACTGACCAAGCAGATCACCGACCCTCCATATGTTCTTCATGTGTAGTGCTCATGAGTCATTATTACTACTATATTATTATTATTATTATTAATGATCTAATATCATAAATGTGCAGCTACTTTAAGTCAAGTGAGAATATTGCTGTTGAAAAGTATTCCTGTTTCTTTTTTTGCTGGAATGATTCTGTTAAAATCACAAATCCATGCATTGCTTTAACATGACCCTAGAGTAGCGTTACAATTTATACTTCTTTAAATAAACCTTTCCTTGCTTTTCTATTTTAAAGCCAGTTTTCGAAAGTATTTGATTCAAAATAGTACACGTAAAACACAAGTAAACCCTCTCCTCTGTGTTGAGTTCTGAAGTGTTATGGCACACTGACGTATTGTAACCGATAAAGTCATGTGAATTTGTGAATGTAAATTGAACAGAAAACAGCTTTTGACTTAGTTTTGGAGAAACAAAACAATAAAGTTAAGATAAAATGTTCTCTCTTTTTTTTTGGTTTATTTAAAGTAAATTATGTAATGTATTTTAAAAGCACTGCTCATTTCTGAAGCCAAACGGACAGTAATGTAAAGACTTCTCTTGTCCTTGACATGAGCACAGAATACTCACTGATGGAAATGACAGTGTTTTATGAGCATTTACTTCTATATCATGCATAATAAAGCACGTAAATGACTGTCCTATTACTGAGTACAGCTACAGTTAAACACACTGAATAACTGGTTTCCAGCGGAGGGAGGCTTTTAAAGTTACCAGAGGGGCTGGAAATTCAAGATGTCCGAGGATGTCTCTCCAAGCCACCGGCAGACCTGCAAGTCTCAGAGAAACGCCACACTTCTGCTCGTTTCGACTGATTGGGAATTCAGCTCGATTGTAGATGCATGAAACTAAACCTCAAGCGCACGAGCGGTCAAAAGTTTGGAGACACTAGAGATTGTTGGCAGAACAAGTGAAATAAGCGTACACGTGTATATTGGATTTTGATATTTAAAGGAACATTTTATTTGAAAATAGGCTAATTTTCCAACTCCTTTAGACACTTGAGTTTCACTGTTTGTGAATCTATTCAGCTGATCTCTGGGTCTGGTGGAGCACTGTTAGCATTGAATCTGATTAGACCGTTAGCATTGCGCTCTAAAATGATCGAAGAGTTGAGAGATTTAAAGCTTGGCTCTTCTGGAGTTACAGCGTGTACTAAGACCGGTGGGAAATGAAAACTACATGAGGAACTACACTCTCATTCTGGCGTAATGGTCAAGAAACTGCTGAACCATGGCCCCAGCAATTTCAGACGCTGTGTAATATCACTGCACTGATGGCACCCAGGATTAATACTCTGGGATGAGAGTATAGTTCCTAAAAAATCACAAGCTTTCATGTCAATCTTTAGTGCACAGAAGAGTCCAGCTTTAAACAGTAAAAATATAGAATCTAATCAGATTCAGATCTATGTCAGAGACTGAGTGAATGGATTAAAGAAACGGAAACGCAAATGTTTAACTCTAGAGGAGTTTAAAAAAAAAAAGTGGCTTGTTCCTTCTACGTTCTCACAATGTTTCTTAAGCTAAGTGTATTTTCTAGGTTATAGTGAACATTAATGGAATGAAACATTTGAGAAGTTTGTAAGCAGCATTTCAAAACATTCGCTGAGTATCCAACGAAAGCATTTCAGGAGAAAATCTGATCCATAGATGATGTTTTGAGGAAATTATTAAAGACCAGATCACTGTGAATGAACGAACCAAGTGAAAACGGATGACCGCGGCTCTGAGGAGCAGTTGTTCTGCTGTGTGCAGTCTTAGTTTTATAACTTGTGAATTAATTTGATCACACAAGAATCTTAGTTTACGTATTTGACATGTTCTACAGAACTGATCTAGAGATGAGGAGAAGGTAAACCCAGGCAGTGCGTCCAAACTTTTGACTCGCGTGGATTCAGTGAGAGTGAAATATTTAGTGTATAATCACTCTCTGAAACACGAGGGCTTTATCCTTTACGTTTTTACTGCAGTCATCGTGAAAATAAGAGCCGAGAATACGACTCGTCAAAGCGCTACTGATCTGTTTATGAATGTTGAAAATGACGCCAGGTTCGTTTCACAGACCGAGGTGCCGGCTGCACACTTATGGAAGATTAATTTCTGTAATACGAGGTGACGTGTGTCATGTTTATCCCTGCACAAGCCCATTCTGAATACATTTCACAAATAATGGAGAAAAATCCATGGCATTAATGAATTGAGAGAAATCAGATCATCTGAGTTCAGGAGTGTGTTTCTTCACCAGATCTGGAGAAAGCAGTGGAAGTGAATGGTTGCCGTCAGAATGAGAGTCTGATAAAAACATCAGAATAATCCACAGCGCTCCGGTCCATCAGTGAACATCTGGAGAAGATCAAACTAATCCAGCTTTAAGATGATTTGAACTCCAATATGAGTCTATTATAACTTCATGCAGTGAAGAAGCCTGAGATCTGAGCAGATCTCTCCTGATTCAGACCAGAGTGTGATGAGCTGATGGACAGGAGTGTTGTGTGTGATTGTGCTGTTTCTCTCAGCTCTGGTCCTGACGGCACCCGTCCACAGCTGTGCTGCAGCGCTGTGTGTTGTGCAGGTGATCCAAGCAGACACACGTCATGCTGTGATCTGTAGGAGCCGCCAGCCTCTGCTCCTCTCAAGGCTCTTTCACTCTGGACTGACTCTTCTTGTCTCCTGAAGGGGTGAGACACCCTTCTGAAGGACTCGCAGGAGGCAGGACTCCCGTCTGCCCCGCCCACCGCCGCGTGGCCCTGCCACCATCGCCGAGGTGAGCTGAGATGTCTGTCAATCCATCACACTCAGGCACAGATACACCTGTGCTGCAGACCAATAATCATTTTATACATAGTGATTTTGTAACTTAGAAATATTCATGATCATATTTACAACGTTCATTATAAGCCGTGTTAAATGAAATACTATTGCAGTCATGCAACTTTTTTTAATATCTACATAGTTTCTGAATTTTTATTGCAGTTTTTTAATGTGTATATTATATGAGACCTAACTGATCCTTTTATAGTTTTATAATTGTAATATTTGTAAATGGCTATACAGCTTTTATTCTCTACATGGAGAGGACATTTTTTTGGCAGCTAGCGGATTAATTAATTTATTGTGATGTTTGTGTTTTATATATTTACTTTAGTCAAATTAAATATTGCCCTGGAATCTAAAATAAAACCACAAGAAAACTAGCTTCTCTATTGTTTTTATTTCTTATATAAAAAAACAAAAGTCCTCTAACCCTAGCGTTTTCTATTCTCTTTCTATTTGATCAGATTTCTTTTAATGCAACGTATGCTGTGCTAAGCTTAGACTCGTTACAGCACTTGCATATTATTGTTTTTGTTGATTTGTTTATTCCTCGTTTGTACGTCGTCTTGGATAAGAGTAACAATGAATTGATTTGTAAATTAGTAGGTTTTCGTTAACGTTTACATTAACGAAAGTTAAGTTATTAACTGTGATATCCCTAATAACACATTATGCCTTTTCATAAATAATGGAAAGGTTAAAATGATCCCAGTATCTACAGGTTCCTCGAGTATAATCGTGGTTCGTTATTCATGTTGCAAGGCATCATTCAACTGTATGAATGTATGGCCGTTTATTTTCCTGCAGTAGTGTTTGAGAAGCATCCCAGGATGCACCTCATTCTTTAGGTCGCTACTCATCTGCATTGTGTATTTATTTATTGATGCATTTAATTCTGCAAGAATAAGATTTTATAATATAGTAAGAGGCACACTGAACATATGAGCTTCCTCAGATGATTGTACCACGATCTGAAGAGAACGAAGAAGAGCTCCAGATATCTGCAGGTGAGAAGAGACCGCTCTGTGTGTGGAGATAATCTGTTCTAACACTGTATTTGACATTGTGCTGTTCTCTTGTGTGTCTGAGCAGTGAGTCATTGACTGCTTGACTTCAGAGGAATGACTCGAGCTGCAGGACGGCGCAGACGTGGAGCCTGTAAGTAACACACACACACTCTCAAGCTTCTCAGATGCTGATGTGTGTCCTTCATTTCACCACATTAAAGGACGGTTGTCTTCGCAAATCTGCCTCCTGTTTTTCATTGTTGACATCAATAGCAACTGTGGCTGTTAAATACTTTACCAATATATACATAAATATATTAATAGTGCACTGATTATTGTATTAGTGCGGTCAAACAATCATGTATACATGTGTGTATAATATGTATATACAGAGGCATGCATGCATGCATATATACTTAAAAAGTTAATTTATATATATTAAATGTTTGAATATGAATATACACGTAAATATTTCCAAAATATATACTACAGGTATTTTATATATACATAAATATACACCATTCAAATAAATTGAGATAGAAACAGATAATAATGCTTTACTGAAGATCTCTTTTTAATGTAGATGTATCATTTTCAGACTAAATGGTCCACATTAAACAAAATAAATAACAGTGAGGCAAATATTTGTAAAATAAAAGAACGCTAGTTGAAAGAATATAACCAAACAGTGTGTTCGTTTCTTGGTTCAGTCGTCCCACAGCGGTCTCTCGATGTGTTCAGGGATCTTCTCTATAGCCGTCTGTACACAACACAAGAGCTCTGTTACTGAAGGAAGCATGACTTATCAAGCTGCTGTACTGTGCTGCCGTTACCTTGGTGACCTCCATAGCAACACCCTCCGGCAGATTACGCTGAACATACTCCAGATACACCCGAGCGCTGGAGCCCGTTACCCTGGCAACCTGAGAGTAACCATCCGGATATATAATTCTCAAATAGTGATACATGGTTACTGGAGTGCAGTCTCCAGCTGTGTGTGTCTCACCTCGATGCACCTGTAGTGTGTTCTCATCTCATACTGAACCCTGTGCTTCTTGAAGATGTGCACAGACTTGAGCAGCGTGAATCTGTCGATGTGTTTTTGTGGAGTCGATCTGTGAAAACAGCACAGGTACAAGTGAAATATTAATGTGTGACAAAACAGTCCTTTTCTGAATAAATCCTCTCTCCGTTGATGTCTGGTTTGTTAGGAGAGGACAGTATCTTACGATCTGAGAATCTGAGGGTGTTGCACTGTAAACTAAACTAGTGACGTATGAATACTGAACGGATGTTCAGAAGCTGATTTTAAAATGGAAAGTATTTAAAATAAAAATACAGCTATTCAAACACTTGCAGTTTTATATCAGGTAATGACAAACTGGACACTTGTGCTCTTCATCCTCACACTGTGTGTGTGTGTGTGAGGGGGTTCTGTCATCTACTCACACTCTCTCCAGGTTCAGGCCGAGCTCTTGAGCTGCTAGAGCAGCGAACATCTCGAAGCTTTCCAGCACTGCCCGGTCATGACCTTTGACCTTTAACGACAGCCTCTGATAGAGCACATCTGGCTCCTGTGACCTCTGACCCTCGCTCAGAGCCTGTGACCAGCAGCGGACCGCAGGAGTCTGTCACACACACACACACACACAAACATGAGATCTTGAAGAACCCAGATAAACTTTACAACCCTACTGTCCTGCTCCAACAGGCTTCATGAGAGATGACAGCACTAGGTGTATCAGATCTTCTGTTATATCACAGAGGCAGGGCTCGTCGTGTCCGGTCCTGCACAGTTTAGCTCCAGCTCTAATCAAACACATCTAAAGCAGCAGGTCTAGATCTACCTGGAGCTCCAGACAGGTGTGTGCAGCTGAGCTCTGCCTCAAGGCTTTCTTTTTCTTCACTTGATTCAGCAACAAACGTCATGACAGTTCAGGAATCTGTTCTTACACAACAAGAACTTCTCCAGAATAATAACTCTCCTAAAGTCACGTGTGTCGTCTTTCCAGAATAAACAAATACATTCGGTTTAAACACATAAATCTTCACATTTGGGAGACAACCAGGAGCGCAAATCTTCTGAAAAGGCGGGATAAGTTCATTTACAATCATAACAGAAACATCTCAAACTTCTCTTAAGGATCTATTGCTTTTAAAAGCTTTTCAACTGACTTCTTTCGCTTTTCATGCAGCTTCTTAAAATCTGAACTTCATCCTTAGAGAAACAGAGGAATTCTGAATTTTTCTGAAGAGGAAGTAGTTCGTTCCGGAGGTTAGTCAGAGACTCTCCGTTTACCGGAAGCTGTCGCATTTTTCTGAGATAAGTTTCATGTGAGATGAGAACATACTGTTTTTTTAATCAAATAAATTAGATTTAGTACCGAGAGGACGTGTCCGTGAAAGACCTTTGAAAGAACGCGAACGCTCCTGACGCTCGTCGTGAAGGCAGCCATGTTTTCTGCCGGGCGGAAGCGGAACTGACGTAAGAACTGGGACGAGGGAGGGGAAACTGCGCCTCTAGTGGAAGTAATCTGATTCTGGTGAGGTCCTATATTTGTGTAAGATTGAAGTTCAAATGTTATGAGCTAAAAGCAAAGGAAGTCTGTTTTAAAGCTCTTAAAGGAATATGTCCTTAAGAGAAGTTCGAGATGTTCCTTTGATGTTTTTATGGTTGTAAATTATGCTGTGTCTTTGGGAAGATTTAGCTGTTTAAACAAATCAAGGTGTGTTATTCAGTGTATTTTTGTATGAAAATCCTCCCAAATTTCGGCATATTTCACAAAGAATTATGTCAAATGAAAAAGAACGCCTTAAATCTTACCTAACTCGCTGAAAACTCCCAGTACTCCCCCTTTAAGAAATTAATTAAAGTTCATTAAAATAAAAACATAAATTTAAAAAAATACATCTGGTTATTCCACTTTTGTTTAAAATTAAAATACTGAGCGGAAAACAAATAATAAATACAAACACATAATTATGAGGTAACAGAAAGTGAAGTTATGACATTAAAAGACACAATTATGAGATAAAAAGCTATCATTTTTAATCTTATTACAATTCGATTTGACAACTTTTTATCTCCTCCCAATTTCGACTTCTCATGTAATCATTTCGAAATTATTATTTCCGAGTTTTATCATTTTTATGACTTTCCAAAGCATCATTTTTTTATTTATTTACTTGTTCTTTTTTGTGCATTCCGTGTTGTGATTTATCTTGGTGATGAATGTTAGATAAAGTATAAATCCAGATATTATTTTATTGTAATTGTACAGTTTTTAAGTATAATGCACACTAAGACGTAATAAACTTTAAAAAACACTTAACGGTCCCCATGTCTTTTATCCACAATTATTCATATTTTATTCCACTAGTTTTTTTTCGTGATGATGTTTTATTCTGTTGTGTTCATAGACACATATATATGTCTATGGTTGTGTTAGTTAGTGGAAGCCGTGCCCTGCGCATGCTCAGTAGATGATCTGTGTCTGTGCGATCATATGGTGGTCACGTGACCCCGCAGCGGCCCAGACAGCATCAGGAGCAGAGAGACAGCAGCGCTAAAAACACACTCACACACAGGTAACGATCCGCACCGGCTCGCTCGGGCCTCGTGATCATCCGCGGACCGGTTCCGTGCCTCTAGCACGTCCTGTTCTGGCGTTTTAAAGCGGGAAAGCAGCGAGGAGCGCGGGAAGTGAGTGTAGCAGCGGAGCTAACAAAAGCCTCAGTCTCTCAGACGAAGCTAAGACGCTTTTTCTGAACAATACCACAATTGAGATGAGGACTTTTTATTAGACCGATGCTCTGGATAACTTCGATGTGAAGATTTTATCTAGCATTACCGTGTCTGTTCATCTGATAACCACATTCGAATGCCAGGTTCTCGGGAATTCTATATTTGTACTGAGTTGTACACATTTGTTTCTCAAAACGCTGTTATTATCGTCGGATCTTTCATAAAAACAGATAGAATGATGCATTATGGGTATCCAGCGCGTAAAATAAGGCTGTCGTTTTTGCTATAATTACACGTTACTATATGTTACGCCGAGCACTGGCGTTTTTATCGGTCGTTTCGTGTTTAACGTACCTCGGGGAAACACGGCAATTTAAAGCGCCATTTGTTCTGAAGGAATACTGTTTCCGGTAACGTTGCCTTAGAAACGAGGGTGTTTTTTTAACGTTTCACGGGATTCGACAGCATTTGTGTGTTATGACGCTCGCAAGCACGTTCAGAATTATTAATTGTGTTTATATTCTGCCTTTGTCCTCTTAAAGGAATCCCCGACGCTGATTGGCCGGCGGCTCCTCTGAAGCGATGACGTCACGGGAGGAGCGCAGGACTAGCTGATGCGCAGGAGAACCCCGTGCGTGCGTCTGCTGCCATGTGCGCGAGCAGAGGAGCGTTCCGTCCGTCGGTGACGTCACCCCCCAGGAGCGATGACGTCATGAGGGGGCTACTTCTCGAAGAAGAAAGTTTTCAGTGACTTCCGACTCTTTCTACGCACCCCCTCCCCGTGAAAGGCACGCAACTTGATTTATGTGCCTCGTTGCTAGTTTTATGCAGTACTTTTGGGCCGGAAGTGTTCGTGAAGCAGCGTTCGCTCTCACCCGGACCCCAAGGACCCGCCGGAGAGCCCAGTGACTCTGTGGATTTGCACGAGTGCGCTTGTAGAAGCCGGCATGTTCGCGGCGGTGGAGCTTGGGCCCGTACTCTGCAGCGACTCCAACATCCTGTGCCTGTCCTGGAAGGGCCGAGTGCCCCGCAGCGAGAAGGAGAAGCCCGTGTGCAGGCGGCGCTGCTATGAAGAGGGCTGGCTGGCCACGGGCAACGGCCGAGGGGTCGTGGGGGTCACCTTCACCTCCAGCCACTGCCGGAGAGACCGGCCCACGCCACAGCGAATCAACTTCAACCTGAGGGGCCACAACAGTGAGGTGAGCGCGCCCGAGAACCTCCATAAACGCTGATCACTGTGAGCTCTGCAGGCTTGATTTACTTCAGAACCATGCAGAAGACACGGCAGGGAATAATACATGTGACCCTGGAGCACTAAACCAGTCAGACGGGTCAGTTTGTTGAAATGGAGATTTATGGATTACCTGAAAGCTGAATAAATACGCTCTCAGAGGGTGTGAAAAAAATAGAAATATTGAGAAAATCCTTTAAGGTTGTCCAGGGTAGCCTCCTAGTGATGCATATTACTAATTACAAATTACATTTAGGGTATTACATTTACAAAATGTCTTGATGGAACATGATCGTTGCTTAATATGCTAATGATTTGGAAAATGTATAATTTTGAACCCAAACAATGCACCTGTGCCGCTGACGACTGCTGCTGGGCTCAACGCCTGAGAAAGGGTTAGACTAATTGGTCATCAGTCACTCATCAGTCGATTATGATATGGATATGTTTTTCTTTATTTGTTGTTTGTTTGTTTTTAGCTACAAGAATATTTCAAATAAATCAATTCATTTTAAATAATTTAAAAAACTCATTTATACAAATAATGCACAAAATTGCATTAAAAAAGGGCAAGAAAAATAGGCTACGCTTTAAGATGATGATTTCGAAGGCTGATAAAGTCTGTTTACGTCAGTCACGTTCTTATATTGGTTAATTTCTTCCAAATATTCAAATAAAATATACTGAATATATAAAAAAGGCGAGGGAAAACGGCATCTTGACTTTAAAATCCTTAAAAATGTGATGTCCAGCACACAGATTTTATCTTATGCAAATCTCACACTCATATCCTTCGAATCCTTTCTGAACATCTTTATTTTCCTACGTGTAAATTAGTGTTTTGACTTTCGTTTTACGTGGTACTTAAATATCTTTAATAAACAGCTGGATTTGCTTCAGATTTGCTTAAAAATGTGCCAAAGTCAGTTAAAGATATGAATCAGTGAAGTCATATCAGACTGGTGTCATTTCCATCTCATTACTGGCCTGTTCTGTTCGAGAGAGGATGTGCAGCGGCGTGTGAAGTCACGCTAACGAGATCTGTCAGGTTATGAGTTATGAGAGCACACGCCCGCGTTAGCGTCTCGTCTGACCGATCAGAATCTGTTTGCTAGTTTATCCCTAACTTTGAGCTGCCCTGCTCACTTCTGTCTAATGCTTTATCTTCTGGAGTAATAGGACGTTACAGAGTGGTGTGTGTGTGGTTGTGTTTTCTCCAGCGAGTGTCCATCACACGTGAAGAGAGCAGAAAATAGACGGGATAAAAATACACCACTGTAATCTGTGCTCTGCTGGGATTCTTAACCTTGGTGCATCTTTAAAGCGTCTCGTCATCGGCTTCTGATATAAAACCATTCAGACGGCTGCTTCTACACACACGTGCTTTCATATATTCTCAGTAAAGTGAGGCCACACGGCGCTAAAAATAGTAGTTTGGGAGAAAAGAAATGTTACCTAGTTTAGTCTGCCGCTCATGTAGAGCACACGGTGTTTAATCTGAATGCGCTTTACTGTCTTTAGACTTTAGAAATACAGAGGTTTTTATTTGAGGAGCCTCACGCCGTCCCAAACCTGTTTGACTTTCTGCTAAGATTTTAAATCTTGCATGCTCCTAAAGAGTATCTTACTCTGGTGTTTTTGTCGTTTTCTGGTTCAAATATGTAAATGTCCTCCATACGTGTTTATTTGAGATGAAGTGAAGCCGAACGTCCAGGGAAAATACATTTGAATTCCTGCTACTGTTTTTCAGAGCAGACGGTGAGAAAAACACTTAGAAAGTGTCATAAAACTGGTTCTGTTTGTGTTTCACTGGGAGGACATTACAGCGAGTGACATAATGAAGATTTGATTGTCCTCTGCTGAGGTCTCCTTACGTCAGCAGATCATGCATGTGATGGTGTTAAACACAGCTTCACAGGATGTCCGGTGATGAATGACTTCACACCGCTGATTTCTGGGTTTGTGTTCACAAGCACATGTTCTGTCAGAGAGCTAACGGTCTTTGGCTTCGGCTGTGAGTCCAGCACGTGTCCAGCTCACTGCTGTCGGAGGATGAGGACTCTTTAGCTTTCTGCTGTAATCCTGCATTTGGTCAGATCTTCAGCCTGATCTTGTTGTGACGTCTGTTTGTAGAGCCGCGTCTGTGTGTGTGTGTGTGTGTGTGTTTACACCTGCGTCTGCACGCGGAGCAGTGCGTGTCTGTGAAGGAAACGACCTACAAGTGTATTTACTGATCATGTGATTCCTTCCATCATGATGTCTTTATATAAATGTTTTAATGCTGTTTGCTTGGTGCTCAATGATTTTGAGTGTAATGAATGTTATGGCTTTTTTTTAACTGACATCAATCACTCATATTAATAATTTAATTAAAATTAAAATATTAATAATATAAAAAATATATTTTACTTCAAATTTGCGTAAAAGTTTTGTATTGTAACAATATTAATCCAACAATTGCTGAAGTAGAAATTGGACCTTGAGGATGACCAAAAACACACTGATGTCATTTCAATCAGATTAAAGCCACGATAGTGTACAGTATGAAATTAATGTGTCTTGAGAACTTTAAACCACGTGAACAAAATACACACATGAATGTTGTTTTGAGCATCATCATACGACCCTTCTGAAAGCGCTGAAGTGGACCGGTCAGTTCCTCAGCTCTGTGTTCTGTGCTGCCCCTTCAGGTGGTGTTGGTGAGATGGAACGAGCCCTTCCAGAAGCTGGCCACCTGCGACACGGACGGAGGGATCTTCGTCTGGATCCAGTACGAGGGCCGCTGGTCAGTCGAGCTGGTCAATGACCGAGGAGCTCAGGTGAGACGTCCTGAAGCTCTGTTACAGGAGAAGTAGAGTGTTGCTTCTCTGTCTTTAACTGCTGTACCTGTGCAGGTGAGCGACTTCACCTGGTCTCACGACGGTATGCAGGCGCTGATCTCGTACCGCGACGGATTCGTACTCGTGGGGTCAGTCAGCGGTCAGAGACACTGGTCCTCTGAGATCAACCTGGAGAGTCAGATCACCTGTGGGATCTGGACCCCTGATGACCAGCAGGTGACCACACGCTCGTCCATGCTATAAATCTGACTCGTACAGTGTATTGTTGTCTATTGCTACACATATACCTGTGCTGCTGATGAGTCCCAATAATCTTTATTAAAACATATTATTATCCTATCAGCAAAATCCAGTATCAGTCTATATATATATATAAAAGAGAGAGAGAAATAATATATAATATAATATATTTGGAGTCAGTCATGTCTCGAGGGTTCTGAACAGTTGTGCTGTTAAACGGGTTCTGGAGCTTAGAGAACATGTTGTCAGGGTTGGTTCAGGACTAGTTATTATCATGGGTCTGAAGCAGACTGCTGTGTGTCTCAGGTGTTGTTTGGGACGGCTGATGGTCAGGTGATCGTCATGGACTGTCACGGCCGGATGCTGGCTCATATCTTGCTGCATGAGGCCGAGGGCATCTCCAGCATGGCCTGGAACTATCCTAACTTCCTGGTGGAGGACAGCAGCGAGAGCGACACGGACTCGGACGACTACACGCCTCTGCAGGGTAAGGTCTCACACGAGCACCAATCATCCTGCCCCATTCGGACTTCCAGCATTCGAATATTCATACCATTTGGATTTACACTAGAAAATAAGACAAAAATACTAAGTAAGAAAATAGTTTTTAGCAGAGTGGGACAGTCTTATCATGGTGGGTAAGTTGCAGCTGGCCTCTTTTGTTTCAATAAGCTTTGTATAGTTCATTTAAACTCATTTTGCTGCCGCATAGTAGAAGGCGTTGTATATAATGGTTTGTGTGTACAATAAATGATGAGCTTCAGAGTGTGTGTATGTTTTCTTACCGAATAAGACCTTTATTCTACTTAGTTGAGTGCTTATGTTTTGTTTGTTTGTTTTTTATGCACGTTTTCTGAATTAATGCGCATCTCGGCACTCTTTTGTAATGCAACGTTCCAAAATGCGCATGAGTTATTTCTTTGATCAAATAATGCACGGTGTTAACGCAGAAATCAACACTTTCTCGTTCTCAGTGGACAGTCTGAAGCCGCTGCTGACCGTCTGCTTCACGTCTGGAGACGTCAGTCTGATGAGCAACTACGATGACCTCTCGCCCACGCTGATACGCACCGGCCTCAAAGGTTCCTCCTCACAGCCTCTTACAGGGGTCATCGGATGCACAATTCACTTTAACGTGGTTGATCTGAGATGTGTGCTGGCAGCGTGTGACACAACCACCCTGTAATGATAAAAATACACAGTGCTCTTGTGATAAATAACCTTTTAAGACACAGGCCCCTCTCAAGACTGTCGATCGTTGACCAATTATTTTTCTTTTGTTGAAAAAATGCCAGTGTTAAACTAAATGGAAGTAATTTCTTTTACAAGATATAGATACAATATCTTAAGTCCTTTCCTTGGAAAGTAAATACATCTTGATTCAAAAATGTTTAGATATTTATAATGGGTAAAAAAATAAATAAATACAAAAGCAGCAGGTAGTTTTTTATATATATATATTTAATGACTCTTTGCTCATGGCCTTTCCTAATAAAGTGCTAGCTAGCAAATTCTCTGAGAACAGTTAAGAAGACCAAAAGTATGTTATAGACTTTTCTTGAAGACCCTAAAGAATCATATCAACTGGAAAATATGCATCTGAAAACCCGTTTAACCATTGTAGTCATTAAATCACTGCACTTGGCTCTTGTCGAGTGATAATGCTCCTGCAGAAACAGACCACAGAGAACAGAGTGGGGTCTATTGAAATACAAATATGTAAAAGTTCCGATAAAAATGGCAGGAAATATAACTTCTGCTAAAATTGTGATTTTAAGGCCTGAAAAAGTAAATGTAGTGTCTGTTTTATCAACCATCAGTCATTCGGTCTTCGGATCCCTTTCTGATGAATGCACTTTTTTTTTTGCTTTGTTCTAAAATATTTCAATTAACTATTTGCTTTGAGTCTTGCATATGATCTTATGTATGCTAAATAGTGCTCTAAATATATTAATTCCAGTGTTTGGTAATGATTGGTTTCCAAAGTCATTGATCAAAAGCTATAATAACACACAGCTATAATAACTCACAATCATAAAACACATTTTAGCAGAGTCAGGTGAATCATAAACGGACCTCAGAGAACAGAATGGGATCTATCTAACCCTAACCCTAACAATCTAAACAGATCAATGTTTGTGAATCAGGGCACTGATGCCATGCAGGTGTATGTGAGTGATTCTCATCAGTGTTGATGTGTGGAGCTGATGTTTCTGCTGGTCTGATGTGTTTGGTCAGATGTGGTGGTGCAGTGGTGCTCTCAGGGCGATCTGCTGGCTGTGGCTGGGATGGAGAGACTCGTGATGACCTCTGACCCCACCCAAGCCGCCCGAAACGCCATTGTTAAGTTTTACAATGTTTGCGGTGAGCACATTTACTCACTGGAGACACCTGCTCAGGTGAGTCTTTGGTCATAAACAGACATATGTGAGTCACTTTCACCACAAAATGCTCCTAATACTCGTTTACTAAGAAACTGAACAATATTAAGTGAGTTTCTGCTCGTGATGTCAAACTTGTTTTCCTTTTCAATGAAGTTTTTCTTTTTCTGAGTCTAGTGATGGATATGTATTTTCATTATTTGAAGTGTGTTGGATGGTGTGTTTGTGTGTTCAGAGGCCCATCAGTACGCTGTGCTGGGGTCACCGGGACTCACGTCTGTTCCTGGCCAGCGGTCCGGCGCTGTACGTGCTTCGAGTCGAGCATCGGGTGGCTAGTCTCCAGCTGCTGTGTCGTCAGGTGATCGCCGGAGCGGTGCACGAGGAGAAGGACATGGCCAAGCTCAGCATGCCCTCTCGCCTCGGCTCTTACGTGTCCTCTGCCTTCGCCTCTACCATCAAGGTAGAGAAGACACAGACAGCTCGGCACGAGGCTGAGCCACATCCACCATCTGAGATGTCAGAAGTGTTTTTAACGATGTGTGATATGACAAATGTGTCATATGTGTTTTTAACGCCCTTTCCTCTCTTCAGCCGCCCATCCCGGATCCCAACAACATGCGGGACTTTGTTAGTTACCCGACATCAGGTAACGAGCGCCTGCACTGCACCATGAAGAGAACCGAGGATAACCCCGAGGTGGGCGGCCCCTGCTTCACCCTGTACCTGGAGTATATGGGAGGACTCGTGCCTATTCTCAAAGGCCGTAGGATCAGCAAACTCCGGCCTGAATTTGTCATTATGGACCCAAAGACTGATGGGAAAACAGGTGGGTTTGTACGAGTGCTGTTTCAGCCGGAATGCCACGCTGGTGTAGTTCCTCGATGGCTCAAGTTGTTTCTCCTCACAGATGAAGTCTATGGAAACAGTTTCATCCCCTCCATGATTGACAGCTGCAACTGCTCAGACTCTAGTGACATTGAGCTCAACGACGATTGGGTTGGAAAGAAATCGCCAAAGATCTCCAGAGGAAGCAAGTCTCCCAAACTTCCCAGGTACTTGTGTGTTCATTGATAATGTCACTGTGCAAAAATATCCTGATAAATGACACGAAATTAGTCATGCAATGCTTTTGTAAAAACAGTTAATTTTGGGAAACTCGTGGATCCTCCAGTTCTGAAGACTTTTTTTTTTTTTTTTAACTCTGCAAACTCACCTTGAACTCTTTTCTTCATTTGCTACCTTCTCTGTAGAGACTTAGTGTGTCCCTTTACCAACAGGATAAATATAGATCCCCATAAGTCCCCCAAGCTCTCTCGCACCGCGCAGGAGATATCGCGATCGCCTCGGCTGCCCATTCGCAAGCCCTCCATCGGCTCTCCGAGTCTGACTCGCCGGGAGTTTCCTCTCGATGACATCACACAGGTACTCGCTAAACAGTGCTGGCTGTATAGTTTGAGACCATGAAACCAATCATAAGTGTTTCTGAAAGGTGAATGGTGTCTGGATTGTTAGGATATTAGAAAATCTAAATATTGAGAAAAACACCTTTTAAAGTTGATCAAATGAAGTTCTTAGCTATGCATATTACTAATAATATCTTCATGGAACATGATCGAAACATCCTAACGATTTTAGTCATGAAGGATATAATGCATATGTATAATGGTAAATGTATCATTTTGACCCATACAGTGTGTTGTTGTCTATTTCTACAAATGTACCTGCACTGCTGATGCTTCTGTGCTCCAGAGACACGTTTGTAAGAACATATGTGTGTGAGCCCACAGAATGTTTGCCTCTTATTAAGATTTGTCTCTTTGTATTTTAGCACAATTATCTTGCGCAAGTTACGTCTAACATATGGGGAACAAAGTTCAAAATTGTGGGGCTTGCAGCATTTTTGCCAACAAATCTTGGAGCAGGTATTTTATTTATTTATTTATTTCTAAATGTACACACATATATTATTACAACACAAAAAAATATTTTGGATGCAATAAATCATTGCCCAGCATATATATATATATATATATATATATATATATATATATATATACACACACATACACACACACACACACACACACACAATATTTATTATGCGGATATAAAGACACATACAACATATATTAATAAAATATTTACTTTTAAATATCAACATTTATATAAATTATATTAATATGTAATATATAAACAATATAATTCTTACTTAACTAAAAATAATTACTTAATTTTAAGTATTTTTGTAAGTGTGTGTGTGTGTGTCTTTATACATGCAAAATAAACACACACACATATATTATGTACCCATAACTGTTTCATTAAGCATTATTTATTATGTAATTTATACATCACCTGTTTTCTATTATACATTCCACTCTCTCTAGTTATCTACAAGACCAGTTTGCTTCACCTCCAACCCAGACAAATGACCATCTACCTCCCTGAGGTGAGGAAGATCTCGGTGGAATACATTAACTTGCCTATGTTTAGTCCTAATGTCTTCAGTGAGGACGAGGATGACCTGCCCGTCACAGGAGCATCAGGAATTACTGATGATAATCAACCTTGCACTGTCAACATACCCATCGCCCCCATACACAGCCCCGCACAAGCAATGTCCCCCACCCAGAGCATCGGCCTTGTCCAGTCCCTTTTAGCCAATCAGAACGTCCAGCTGGATGTGTTGTCCAATCCAACATCCACTGTGGCACCACCTGGGGTATCTGAGCAAGGACAGCAGGACTCTGTTCTCACGGCACAGTACTCCGTTCCTGCAAGGTATTCTAGTCCTGGACAGGTAATCTTTGGAGGAATGGATGTCGGTCGGATTTTAGTTGCACAATCCCAACAACAACAACAGCAGCAGCAGCAGCAACAACAACAGCAGCTGCAACAACATTATCAACAGCAGCAGCAGCTCCAACAGTATCAGCTGCAGCAGCAGCAGTTGTTACAGCAGCAGCACATGCAGCAGCAGCAGCAGCAACACATGCAGCAGCAGATCCAGCAGATGCAGCATCAACAGCAAATGCAGCAGCAGCTTCAGCATCAAATCCAACAGCAGCATCTGCAAATGCAACTGCAGCTGCAGCACCAGCAAATGCAGCAGCAGTTACAGCAGTTACAGCAGCAGCATCCAATCCAGATCCCTGTTCCGACTTTGCCCTTAGGTCCACCGCCATGCCCAGTCATTCAGCTCACGCACAGCACCGTCCCGGACGTTCCCCCGACAACAGAGCACGGAGCGGACCATGAGCTCCTGCTTAAAATTAAGACGACTCGCTCTGCCCCGCAACTGGCTGAGGGCGACGCCGTTGTTTTTACTGCCCCTCTCGAGATAAGCAAGATGAACCCCCCCCCTCCTTACCCGGGCACAGTTTCTGCTGCCACGGTGGCAGTTTCCGCTGCTGTTCCTACAACTTGCACCTCGGGAAGCAGCTCCAGCACTACATCCTCAGGGGAAACTTGTGTAAAGAAAGGGGACCTGACCCTCTATCCACCTGGTGCCCAGGGAGTTCAGTACCCGACTCCGCTGGGCTACGAACGCATCACTACATTTGACAGCAGCGGAAATGTGGAGGAGGTGTGTCGTCCCCGCACCAGACTTGTTTGCAACCAGAAAGTTTACACGCTGCAGGGCCCGGGGAGCTCTGCCACCCTCAGGGTCTCATCATCTTCCTCTGCCATCGAGGGGAAGAAGGTGCAGTTGCCCTATGCCTCAGCCACCTTGAACCGTCTCACTGTGCCAAGGTACTCTATACCCAGCGGAGACCCGCCCCCTTACCCTGACGCAGCCAATCCGGGCGGAGCGGGGCGGAGCCCTGGCCAGAGATTGGACAGCAGCTTGATTCACGCTACCTTGAGGCGGAACAGTCGGGAAGCTGCGCTAAAGGTTTCTCAGATTCTGGATCCTCAAAGAACTCTGCCCACCAAGGCCAAAGCCAGTGCCCTGTCTGCTTCCTACCAGCCGAGAGGGCCAACGGCTCTTTACACATGCAGTCAGTGCAGTAGTAACGGTGGGGCCTCCAGCAGTGGCAGTAACGGAATAGCTGGGGGGACAATCATTAGGCAAGATTTCCCACCGACCGGAGGTGGAGCACCTCACAGCACTGTTATAGTGCACTCAAACAGTGCCTCGCCTCTCCCTTCCCAATCATCCTACAGCCTACTCGGCATGGACGGCACCAGTGGAGTGACTAGTGCAGGTGGAAACAGGGAAAGGGCTGACTATATCAACTCCGCCTTTACAGAGGACGAGGCTTTAAATCAGTCTCTGAGGCAGATGGCTCTTAATACAGAGGTAGTGAGTTTGACGGTCAAACGGCCACCCCCGTATCAATGGGATCCCTCTGCTACCGAAGAGATCTGGGTTCCGCAAGAGCGTACAGCGACTCTGCCCACTGGAGTGCCCTGTGGACCTCCTGCATCCCACAAACCTCCTCCACTCATCCTCAGCCCTGCACAGCATCTTGACGTCTCCCGTCTTCCGTTTGTCCTCTCGCCTAAATCTCCGACGAGTCCTAACGCTGCAACTTTCCAACTGACGGGAGCTTACCAGATTGCTCTGCCCTATCCACCAAGTGCGGCCTACAGCGGCTCCATGCAAGCTTCACCACGCCCCACCTCTCCCAAAGAGGTAGTTACTCCTCTTCCCTTCTCCCAGCAGGACCAAGCTGTGGTCTTGCCGCCCGGTTATTCTCCCAATCTTGCTTGCTGCCCTCTCCCACCAATGTACCCTGGGACAGCTGCTTGTTCGAATCTGCCTGTGACTCCCATTCCGCTTCATACATGGGGTTCTTATAATCCCTGTCCACCCATGCCAAGCCTGCCGGGTCCTGCTCCATCCCTTCCACCAAAGACCTCACACTTGCTGGATAAGCCTGTTCTTTCTCCTCCCCCTCAACCACCTCCTCTGCCTACGCCTCCTCCAGACCTCCAGAGTCCCCCAGAATCCATCGCTGAGGCTGGGGAAAACTTTCAAGAGGTGCTCTCGCTCAACGAAAGCCCGGTGCCTCAAAGAGCGGACAGGTTTGGCAAGAAGAACCGCAAACGCTTGGATAACAGTCGGGCAGAGGAAGCCAATGTTCCGGCAATCACAGAAGGAGCCAACAAGTCTAAAAAAGAGGGCCGTACCCTCAGTGACTTCAACTCCCTCATCTCTAGTCCGAGATTAGGCAGTCGAGACAAAAAGAAACCGAAAGGTCAGAAAGAGCAGCTGAAAGCCAAAAAGCTAAGCAAGGCCACCACCAACGAGTTCCAGGACAGCTCTGAGAGCGAGCCGGAACTCTTTATCAGCGGCGATGAACTGATGAACCAGAGCCAGAGCGGTAAAAAGAGCTGGAAAGCAAAAAGGAACTTGCGGGCGGGAGGCTGCGAGCTGGACGAAATCAAGTGCCGAAAGGCCAACGAGAAAGAAGACCGCGGGCTTGGCAGCCAAGGGTTCGTCTACATCATGGCCAACAAACAGCCTCTTTGGAACGAAGCCACACAGGTCTACCAGCTGGACTTTGGAGGAAGAGTTACGCAGGAATCGGCAAAGAACTTCCAGATTGAGCTTGAGGGAAGACAGGTACGCAAGAAGCTGTAGATCAGGAGTGTCCAGTCCTGTTCTTGAAGGGCCGTACTTTTGCAATGTGTAGCTCCAACAAGAGCTGTCCTCGACTAAAGGTTTCTCTGGTTGACTAGTCGTTTACTTCAAGCATTAGTCGACTAATCGCATGTTTTTTAATTAACCATTTAAATCTTAATAATGAGCCTCTAGTTGCCAACATAGCATAATAAGCGCTCAAGTGTAACTGCACCTTGCTTATTTGATTTGGGGTTTATTTAGCAGGGAAAATGTAATTGTAAAAATCAAAATCTCAAATCTTGGGTCGAGTGAATTGTTACTCCTAGCTCCGAGCCCAGTTAAACAATGACAAACTGTAGAGTTGAGGCAAGTTGGAGCTGAACTCTGCAGGACAGTGGCCCTCCAGGACTGAGTTTGGACTCCCCTGCTTTAGAAGTTATTTCTGTTGGTTGTGTGTTTTCTAACTCGTATTCTATCTCATTGCGTGTAGGTGATGCAGTTCGGAAGGATCGATGGGAACGCATACATCCTGGACTTTCAGTACCCCTTCTCAGCTGTGCAAGCTTTTGCTGTAGCACTTGCTAATGTCACCCAGCGCCTCAAGTGATCCGCTGGGCTTGAACATTTTAGCCAATTCTTTCCTCGCTCTCTCTGTTGTTCTTTTAGCATTTTCCCCAGTTTAAGATGCAGTACTAATACTTGAAAACTACATCTGGGAAGCCACATTTTCCGAGTGTTAGAGGTACTACTGGGCACTGAAATCAATTGCTGTACAACATACTGTCATTACTAATTAATTTTTTGCATAAGATACTAATGTTTGTCACACTTTGAAGATGTAATGTCCTAACTCACTTCCAGGGACTTTACCCTTGGAGTTCAATAGCTGGCATCTGGTTAGATGCTTTTGGCTTGCAGTCATAAAGTGTATTTTATTAAGAGATAGTTAGACTGAATATACAGTCTCTAGCTGTACGCTCTAGGTATTTCTGTTAGGATGGACTTGCTTTGGCAGACTGAATAAGCTCAACGGTAAAACCATTGATGCTGTATTTATTAGCACTCTAGATGTTTTTAGTGATTAATTCCTCATGAATGTTTGTTTGATCATCCACACCATATTATTTTTATTCGTACTGCCCTGCATGTGTCATTTTTATATGTCAATGACAAGGATTTTCGGCAAGCAAAAAAAAAGACAAATAAATAACATCTTTCGCAATTGTTCAAACATTAAAAATGTGTGCACACAAATTCAGATTAAACTTTTTGAAATGAAGCAATTTTAGTGTTTTTCTCAGCTAGGTTGTTTAAATAATGAGTGTGTGCTCTGTATATTTATTGTGTGTGTGTATATAGAAATACAAACGCATAAATGTATATATTTAAGAAAAATAGGCTGTTTATATATTAACTATACTATAGAAAAATATATATACATGTAAATATTTTCAAAATATATATACTGTATATGTGTGTGTTTATATATGCATAATAAATAAACAGTACACATACATAATATACATAACCCTAACTTTTATTTTGGATCCGATGCTTAAACAGCATTTTAATGAATCACTATTTAAATTTTTCATCTAAATAATAAAAAAAACACAATCATTTATAACCGTTATATACGTGCACACAACATATTTGATGTTTGCAAAAAATTGCAATAGAATTTTTTTTGTATTTGGCGAAAATCCTTACACGTCATTGGCCCAGTTACAGAGTAACGTTTTTACCGTCTTCCTGATTGTGCGTCTTTTTCCTGCTGCGAAACAGGAAGTGATGTGCCAATCAGAGCCCCCCTCCCCTTCCAAAAAATGAAGTGACTGCCCCCTGCTGACGCTTCTGTGAAGTGATTTTGTGTAATGGCTCTCAAGCCACATTTAATCCACCTCGACGTGTGCAAACAGGAGATATTTTTCTACCGCGCTTCAACAGAGTCATTTCACACCTTTACTCATTTGTTTAAAACGATGTCTGTTATCAGTGCTAAGAACATCGCAGCGTTAGATGAAGTTCAGCAGTAGGTTTGCGAGGAACAGCAACGAGGATTACGATTCTCTGAGCACAGCTAGTTTTCTTTTTATTTGATTAGAGCGAGCGATACAGAAGAGTGCAACAGCGGTCATTACATTTCATTTTTAGTGTTTCCGAAAGAGTACCATCGCGACATAAAAATACGTGGTGCGTTTATGTGCATGTGTGTCCGTCTTATGTCTTTCGTAAAGAGTGATCCGAACACAAGTGGTGTTTTGTTTCGTGTGCTGAGACTCCTCTGATGCTGATTTGAGAAAAAGTAGTCGATGTTCGTAACGGAAGAATTTATTTATTTATTTATGTCTTGTTTGTGCAATATTGTTAAAACTAACCCTTTCTTTACGTCGTCGAGACACGTATGCCATTTAATCAGCGTTGGTGTGCGTGAGCATTATCGATGTGCCAGGGTGGGGTGTATATAACGTGGGCGGCGCCGGCGGGTGTTGGTGTTGGTGATTGTGTTTTTGTGAGACTTTTTGACGTTCTCACTGCTACATCCACTGAGGTCTGGGCGTCTTTATTGGACTTTATCGTACAGTTATTATTTGAAATGTGCTTGGTATTGGTAGGAGTAGGACAGTGCTTGGGAGACGGAGAAACGTGACTTTGGTGAACGAATGTGTGTATTGAACGGTACAAAGGCATGCTGGGTAAGCGATGTGGCTTGTTTTGTAAAGAACGTGTTTGTTTTAGAAGAGGCGAGCATGGAGCGGCTTTGGGATTGAAGATGCACGTCACGGTTCGTTATAATCGCAACACTTTTTAGATTCGCTTTAGTTTGCTTCAGTCCATTCTGTCTGAAATGAGCGAAACACACCCATGATGCCGTCTGGTTTTGAGGTGACTGCTTGGCAGTAGAGTTAGGACTCGTTTAGATCGGTTTATTTGCTCTATACTGTATATTTAGGGGAATCTCACGCTTTGCCAGTTCCCTGTTTTTTGACTCTTGTTTTGTAAACAGACTCTGGGGTCGGGGTTAGGGGCAACTAACTTGAAGCCTATGCACTAGGGTTTGCATTGTACTGTAATGAACAGTTTTGTTGTTCCTCAGAAGCTGAATTGTGTCCTTTGTCGGTGTGTAGTCCAATAAAAGTGTACAGGTTGAACTCGCCCTCCATCATTTTCATTAACTCACTGATTATACCAAATTCACACACACTTTTATCAGGTACATTAAAGCAGACGGGACATTATCTAATGAAGAGCTATGTTAATGTGTGTTCTTTGAAGTAATAATTAAATACGGTAGTCATACAGCAAACACTGCATACATGAAAGCAGCTTGGTATTACCATTACTTTACTTTAGTATACAGTAGATGAAATTTCCTTTCTCAAACACTAGATTCACTTGCATTTGGCAGTATAATTTATATATTCATATGTTGTTTTTTTATGCATTTATAATTCAGATTTTTGTCAAGTACCCTTAACATAGTGCTTTATATAATACAGCTTGATGCTTCAGTGATAAACTGGAAAAAGTGTTAAAAAAAGAAGTAATTTTAGAATAAAAATAATACTTGCTAACTTTCTAAAAACAGTATAAAATAATAGAATCATTCCTTTTAAAATTGGGTTTCTTAAATGTTTTAATTCAGATTTACATTACTATATGTAAAATATAAATATATATAATATATATATATGCTACATTATAACCTAAATAAATACCAAAACTATATGAATATTTACCTTAAGATTAAAGGAAATTCAGAACATATTGGTCCGGTTTCCCGAACAGGGTTTAAGACTAGTCCTAGATTAAAATAAAGGTTAAGACTTTGTACAGAGATATCTTAAAACACAACATTGCCATCGTTTGGTCTTAAAATGCTCACAGATAATGCGTTTTTGCAAGACATGTTTCTAAAAATTCTTAAATGTCCTAAATTAGCAGAGGTCTAGTCCTGGCTCAATCTAATTCCTATCCGGGAAACCGGCCCATTGTGCACAAAAATATAAAAAATCATACCCTTTTCTCTTTATGACTGATTAGTCATGTTTGTATTAATTAACTTGTATTGAATATTAATATATTTTGGGAAATTGAAATGTCAAGCTACTATATTGAGAATATTTTTATTGAAATGAATAGATTTATGATTGACAGTAGTGTATGTCAGGGGTGATGAACTCCGGCCCTGCAGAGTTCTGATTAAAACTCACCTGTCTGTAGCTTACACATAATCCTTCAGACCTTGTTTAGGGTTGGAAGCTTAGGGTCTCCATGTACTTTATATACTACATTACACTTAAAACAATATTAACATGTTAGTCACTATGTTTGGTGAATTAACTTTTGTTTTGTACTAATGCATTTATAGAAATTTAGAATATTTGATAAAAATCCATGAAAAAAAATCCCTTTTAAGGGGGTCTGTGTGTTCAGTATTGTTTTATCACGTAAAAAAATATCAATGGGGGAAAAACAAGAAAAATACAAACATTTACAGATGACTGCAAAAGTATAAAGCTGAAAATAAGTCTGTGTTAACTATTTGTTAAATATGGCCGCAGATCTCCTGAGAGGTTTGTAAAATGAAGTGTGGAAAAGTATGAGATTTTAAAATGCAAAATGCGCAGAGACCCTATGAGCCCTACCTAGTGCTCCCTAACTAGAGAACTCTGTCAGTGGTGCTGAACGCGCGCGATCACGTGGGGGGGGGGGGGGGGGGGGGGGGGGGGGGGGGGGGGGGGGGGGGGGGGGGGGGGGGGGGGG
>JAUCMU010000049.1:109021-133064 GCA_032275025.1 Enteromius treurensis | reverse complement strand
CAAGTTAGTTTGGTTCATTTGCCGCCCTGTTACCATAATGGAGAAAGGTGTCTAGGGGAGGGAGTTGTTCATAAGAAATGCTGTAGTCTAGAGAGTAAATTAATGTGCAACCGTTACAACATAAAGCACATTGAATTCCTGACAAGAACCACCGTGGCCATTTGCCTACACGACTTTGGTTGATTTAGCAGGTTGCAATATGTGTGGTGTTGTACATGGGTGATAGGCTTATAGGGAGGGTGTAGAGTGCTCTCTGGTGGACAAACTGTGCAATGCAAGATCCGTAGCATGATTAAAGGGCATTTCGTCCATTTTTATTTTAATTATGAAATATTCATTTATCGGCCAAAATGAATGCCAATACCAATATATCGGAAAATGCTTAATATCGGCCGATAATATCGGCATTCCGATATATCGGTCGGGCTCTAATAAGGACTTAATTGACTGGTTTGGAGAGGTGCTACCCAGTTCCGAATCTCCTGCGTCTCTGCTGGTCCCAGCCAGCCTCGGCAATCCTGTGCTCCCTCCCAGCCTCTTTTTTCCGCCTCCTCTCATGCCAGCCAGTTCCTCAACCCAATCTCCACCGGATCCTGTCATCCCCTATGCTCATCCTCAGCAAGCGCCGCCGGGGTGTGCTGATCCGCCTCGGGGCAGCCAGTCTCTGGATTCACTAGGGTGTATGGATCCTAGGGAACGGTATGGGTATGAGATTTTCTTGGTATGATAATCGTCTCAGAAATGATCACGGTTTCACGGTATACGGTATTAAACTATCATCATTTATTATTATAATAATCAGCTACAATGACCCTTCAATGAATAAAATGAGATATGGTTTTTGGTTGAAAATGATTTATTTGTAAAAAACTTAATTTAAAGAATTTAATAAGAGTGCAGACGGACTGATTGACACTGAGACGATCTTTGGTGGTTTCTTAATCAAAAAACAAACAAAAAAAACAGACATTAACAACCCTGACCAATGGTCGCAAACTCAATTCCTGGAGGGCCACAGCTCTAACCAGCTCCAAATCAAGCCTGATTGGATGTTTCTAGTGATCCTGAAAAACTTGATTATCTGTATCAGGTGTGTTTGATTGGGTTGGAGCTAAACTCTGTCCCTCCAGGAATTAAGTTTGAGACCAATGACCCAGTCAACACGAGGGGTCATCCAATGGTCACAGTGACGTCACACCATTTTCATACGGTGATCCTCAAAATTGAGCAATATTTGAGTTCATGGTGAATTCAAGCAGGTGTTTACGGAGATTCTGGATAATAATTAGCAATGGAAAAAATCAAGCTTTTTCAACTTATCGAATCAGTTGCATTGACAAATTATTAGGACATGGTAGCGACACCTGCTGGTGAAAACATTGTAAAATCATCAAGAACTCAGACCAAAACGTACAGAACAAATGAATTTATTTTAATAAAAATAAAAAAAACTGGCCTGGAACGCCAACCTCTGTTTTGGTTTGGGAAACCCGCCCACTGCCAGTTTACCCAGTTGGATTTCGGCATTCCTGGTTGACAGCTATTATGCCCACCTGGTCTTTTATTTTGCAGGTGTCTTTTTTAATCTTGGGCAGAGTTAGTGTAAATAGCTTCTGCCAACAAAGTGCGCTCTTTGTACCTAGTGTACTGTAAACAGACACTCAAATATGGGAGGAGTATTCAGGAATCACGTGAGTTCAGGGAAACTGAAACTTAAGAGTAGTTGAGTTGTTGTGTGTTTGTGTCTCTGTGTACTTGTACATAGTAAAATGGCAGAAGCTAGAGTTTCTCAGGATGAGTTCATGTGTCCGGTGTGTCTGGATCTCCTGAAGGATCCAGTGACCACTTCCTGTGGACACAGTTACTGTAAGAGCTGTATTACATACTGCTGGGACCAGGAAGATCAGAAGAGAGTCTACAGCTGCCCTCAGTGCAGACAGACCTTCAGTGCAAGACCGGCTTTAGCTAAAAACACCATGCTGGCTGAAGTGGTGGAGAAACTGAGGAACACCAAACTTCCAGCTGACTGTGACGCTAAAGCTGGAGATGTTCAGTGTGACGTCTGTACTGGAAGAAAATACAGAGCCGTCAAGTCTTGCCTGGTGTGTCTGAACTCTTACTGCCAGAGTCACCTCGAACAACATGAGAGTTTTTTTAAAGGAAAGAGACACAATCTGACTGAAGCCACTGGACGACTGCAGGAGATGATCTGTCAGAAACACGAGAAGATCCTTGAGGTTTTCTGTCTCACTGACCACAAATATATATGCATGCTGTGTGCAATGGAGGAACATAAATACCATCATACTGTCTCAGCTGCAGCGCAGAGAACAGAGAAACAGGTATGAACTTAAAAATTAACATTCAGTATATTCATAACATGATTTACTTATCCTCACATTGTTAACCATGTTAGAACTTTAACCCCTCAGTTTCACCACTTCACAGATACTGAATTCATTGTCAGCTGTTCACTTGATGATTTAGTGAAAGTAATTCTAGTGAATGTGACATTTCCCGTTATTGCTCCAGAAGCAGTTGAAGGAGACACAGAGGAGGTTCCAGCAGAGAATCCAGCAGAGAGAGAAAGAGCTTCAGCAGCTGAGAGAGACTGTTGAATTTCAAAAGGTGAGCCTGGAGAAGATGAAGAGAAGTTTGTCTCCTCTTTAGATCCACTGAAGCTCACTTTATGATTTAACAGCGCTCTGCACAGACAGCAGTGGAGGACAGTGAGAGTATCTTTACTGAGCTCATCCGCTCCATTAAGAGAAGACGCTCTGAGCTGATACGGCTGATCAGAGATCAGGAACATGCAGCAGTAAGTCCAGCTGAAGAACGACTGGAGCGACTGGAGCAGGAGATCAATGATCTGAAGAGGAGAGACGCTGAGCTGGAGCAGCTTTCACAAACACAGGATCACATCCAGTTCCTTCAGGTAACACAGATCCACAAAATACAGGGTCATAGTGAACACGAGCAACCCTTATGAAACAAAAATATATTGGAATATATTTTGTAATTTGAAACATTATATACAGATGTGGCCTTTCACAATGTTTTTTTCTCATGGCATGCCGCAGTTAGTCCCGTCGAATACTGCTGAATCCCATCAGTATGTTTTCAGAATTTAAATAAATGTGTTGTGCATCACATAATATCCACCAGATGGAGCATGTAACAATATACTGTATCTACAGGCCAGACTAAAATTGCTTATAAACATGTTATAAACATCACTTGTGAAGCTCATGAGTTTGGATTTCTGTTGTCTGTAGAGGTTTAAGTCCCTCTCATCACCTCCTGAATCTACAGATGAACCCAGCGTTCCTTTTAGTTCTCCACTTTCTTTTGATGGTGTGAGAGAATCTGTCCATCGACTGAGAGACAAACTAAAGGATATCTGCAAAGAGGAGCTCAAGACGCTCTCAGACAGAGGTAAGTCCTGGAGATTGATCTGCTCTGAGAAATGAGTCCTCCATCATCATGTAGAACCTCATGTCTTAGGAATGGATGCAGGATCATAAAAATAACTCATGCCCATTGATTTCTACAGTCACGTACACCAACTTTGTTCCCAGGACCAGGAATGACTTACTACAATGTAAGTTACTAAGGAAACAATCATAAAAATTCACTGCATTCGCTATTCTTCATGCAGAGGGTGAGAGAAAACATGATACATTTTATGACTGATCACATAAAAACGATAAGTTACAAAATGAAAATGAAAATGTATAACCCAAATTGATTCGTAATACCACAAGTAAACATGCGCAGAATGTGGCGGCTCACTTGACCTTGTCAGTTAAGGCAAGACGCTCCAATATAGATCATTTTGCTACTATTTCTACTTAGACATGTTACACATATCAAATCAATTTGGGTTATACATTTTTTATTTTCATTTTGAACAGAGAAATATTTGTTTTAGAAGATTTGTACTCGTATGTAGGTGACAGAACTAGATCAATATTGGAGCGTCTTCCAGCATTGCCAGCCTTAACTGGCAAGGTCAAGTGAGCTGCCACATTCTGCACATGTCTACTTGTGATATTATGAATCAATTTGGGTTATACATTTTCATTTTGCAACTTGTACAGCATTAAAATTAATATGCAATTTACATACAGAAATTGCAAATGTTAATAATATTATTTCATTTTCATTTTCCTTCAGCACCAAACATTCATATTTAGTCTAGAACTGCACTGTGATAAACACAGCTTGTGATACTTGTGTTTATTCCAGCTTCACTGTGTACATTTCTTAAGTATTTTTTTAAGTATACTTTTTTATTGACATTTATCAAATATCACCAAAGTTTTGTGCAAAACTGTAATGGAAACGCAGCTACTGATGATATCAAACAGAGGTCATCCATATTAAAAGATCAGATATATTATTCCTTATTCTTTCATTTTTTTTCTCTCCATCAGATTCCCATCAGCTCACACTGGATACAAGCACTGTGAATAAATACCTCCGTCTGTCTGAGAGAAACAGAGTGATTACTGGCACTGACACAGAACAGCTGTATCCTGATCATCCAAACAGATTTGATAATTTGTGTCAAGTGTTGTGTCAAGAGAGTGTGTGTGGACGCTGTTACTGGGAGATTGAGTGGAGAGGTGTTGAGGTGTTTATATCAGTGTCATATAAGAGCATCAGTAGGAAGGGAGAGGGCGATGAGTGTGTGCTTGGACGTAATAATCAGTCCTGGAGTTTGTGCTGCTCTAAATCCAGTTACATTTTCACACACAATAAGATAGATACTGTTCTTCCCATCAGCCATAGAATAGGAGCGTTTGACGATGATGACATCAAGAGAATAGGAGTGTATGTGGATAAGAGCGCAGGAACTCTGTCCTTCTACAGCGTCACTGACACAATGATACTCATCCACACAGTCCAGACCACATTCACTCAGACCCTCTATCCTGGGTTTAGGGTTTATTATAAATCATCAGTGAAATTGTTAAAGAAACCAAAAAAAATGAGCATACCCATATGTTGAAAAAAAAAAAAAAAAAAAATTTTTTTTGGTGACCAAAACATATTTTAAATATATATTGTATCTGTTGCTCAGTGAGATATATTTTTGAAATCCAAAATATATTTAATTTCAACAAAAAAAAATATATTTAAAAATATATATTAGGGTGAAGAAAATTCATTTCCAATTTTACAGTAGAATGTGTATGGATATCAACGTATCCATTATTTAAAATGCATTTAACAATTGTTATAGTAATTTTTTTTTTAAATTTAATTATATGCTAATATTTACAAATATTATTTATTTATTTTTTAATTTTCAAGTTTCAAGATGCATGATGTGTGAGCACAAGCACTTTTGATGGTATCACAGGCATTTTTAACAGACTTTTGTGTGTCAAACGGCAGTAAGTTATTTAAGTCTATAAATATGCAAGCAAAAACACTATAAATCTAGGTCTTTTGGAGTCTGAGACATACTGAACTTACACAAATTAGATCTCAAGATTGTAAACTAATTCAATCATTCCCTGAAATGAATAATTTCTTTAATTACTCAGTAGTTAAACAATATAATGGTCCAGATCACTAGTAGTTTCTGCAGGCTGACAGAGTAATGAAAAAGTGAGTGAAAACACGTTAACCCCTCAGTAATCACTCTAACATAAAACCCAAAAAGTTTTTTTGACATTTTATATCTGTCATGTCATAAATTTTTGTGAGGCATTAGTGATCTTTCACCGTTTGGGATACATATTGAAGTGACATAAAACAGAGTTAACAACTGAACTAATTAAATCATGAGCTTGTCAGGATCACTTCCTAATTATATTAAATAATAACATTTTTAAGGGAATTATCATTGTTATTATTATTTTATGTTTAAGTTTAAAATAAATAGAGAACATACATTTGTAGTCATAATTTCATGGTGACTTATTTGGGGGATATAAAATTGAATGAATGAGCAACAACAACTTAGGAAGAGCTCGTTATACCGTATAACAGGCAATGTTTAGATAAGTGCAGGCCAGAAAGGGAGAGAAGGGATAGAGTTAAGAGAATTTTTTTGAATTTTTTTTTTATTAGGCTGACAAGTAGTAGTCTATTTCTTTAGAGTTTACTTATTTTTGTGTCATTTAAGCTAGACAGTTGGGTTTTTGTATTAGTGATGTTATGTGTGTTTATGTTCAAGTTAGTTGGGGTGGCCTTGGTTCATTTGCAGCCGTTATAAAAAAGTTTAAGTGTTACCATCTTGGAGAGAGATGTGTAGGGGAGTCACTTATTAATGTTGCTGTGCAGCATACAGACACAGTACAGTGATGACTGAGTGTCAACATTAGAGGATTCTATTATTTGATTGAGTGCATTTTATTCCATTGTAACACAAGTGGGTGTAAAATGAATGAGCATATGTGTTGGGGAGTGTATAGAGGAGGTCTCACCCAGGGCACAATTTCATGAAGAATTGCCACTATAAGTCACATTAACCTTTTTTTATTCGTATTAACTTTAGTGGCAGATATGGGTTTCTATAGTCTGGTACTTATTACATTTTAAAAGTAACATTCTCAATCCTGTGCACAACCCTGCTGCTTACACATCTTGATTGCAGCTGTTGATTTCAGACATGTTTTGTATTCATTATGCACAGACTGTGGTTAAATTGAGACTACAATGATGATAATTAACTCTTACTGCATTTCATCCAAAGACCTACCACGTAGGTCTGTAACACTACAACACCCACTTTCTTTTTACTAATCATAATATGTTAACACATATACAATACTGCACCAGCCAGCTTATTGAGGTCAGAAATCATTTAATAATTGTGTGACACTATTCGCCTCTAGGCCTGGCTGAGGCATTGGACTACTGGCCAAAGAATTGCAGTAGCTAAAAGAAAGATTACCCATCTGCCCCCTTTACTGACTGTGACCTTTGCAGTGGCAGAACTACAGGCTCTGCAGACCCGTATTAATGAGCACTAATCAGCTATTAATCATCTGACATTCCTGGCACATTCCGGGGGCCGTGGGGGTGTGTTGAGGGAGGCCTGGAAAGAGAGACAAGATGAAGATGAAAAAGGGGCTCAAATGTTTTAACTGTCAGTTTGAACAAGTCCCTAACATCAAGCACTAAACTGTTTGTGCCAGACGTTAATTGTATTAATTGGGTTTCCCCACCTTTTTAAAACTCTTTATAGGCGTGTGGCAGTGACTATGCACTTGTTTAATCAACTTATATGTAAAAGAAAGCACAATGTGTGATTAATTGAGCTTATACACTGTGAAAATGTTATGATCAAAAAGTTAAGGCAAAATGTTTTTCTGTTAACTATATTGCTTTATGAGGTTCAACGAAACTTAAAGATGAGCTAAAATGACTTGTACAGCCAATTTTATTTTAACTGAATTGCCCCCTGGTAACTGGATGCATTATAGGTCATGAACCCACTAGATGTTAATTAATACTGGATCCGTGTGGCTCATTGTCATGTTTTTATTATTTCCAGAAACAAATTCATCTACCTTAAATGGCCTGAAAGTGAGCACTTTTTAATTTTTGACTGAACTAAGTTTTTTTCTTTTCTCAGTGTACCCAGATCACACAGTTTGAATGAGAATATGTCTTCTTCTTTTCGCAGGACCCTAAAGCATTTGAGTTCTCATGAGGCGCTCCAGTTGGCTGACTATGAAGAGATGTGTCTGTGTTTCAGTCCAAGCTCGATGGTTGTAATCATCACATCACTCACTCCACACAAAAGCACATCTTGCTTGCTTTTGTTTCCTCTCAATCATTTTTGCATCTTATGTCACTTCCAGATATCAGATCACAGGAAGCATTTGGTGTCACCCCCTGATTATCTTCTCCTTGCTCAACCTTCCCTTCTGTGATCGTTTTGATAGATACTGAATAACAGATATTATAGCTTTAAAGGCTTGGATGATGGAGATTACGAGTGTGTGTTATTTTGGAATGTAACAAGCATATGCTGCTCTCACACAGAGTTATTTATTTCAGGATATTCACTGCTTCTAACCAAAATGTTTTCTAGGACTTTTCCATGACTTTCCCAAAGAGTCGAAATGACAATTCAAAATATGATTGTAAAAATATGAAATTTATTAAAGCTGAGCATAATTCGATAAATAAGCTAAGAAAATGGCTATATATACATATATATATACGTATATATACACACATATATATATATATATACATATACATATACATAGATATACATAGATATATATATATATATATATATATATATATATATATATAAATAATTATATGTAAAAAAAAAATTGTACAATGTATATGCTGTAAATACACTTCTCTTTTTATTCTTCATTGGACTGGCCTGGCAGTAAATGAGTGGTGTTACAATCATGGTCAGCTGTCTAATTTCTCTAATGAATTGTCAGAACAATGCCATATATTGTGAATATAAGACACATGGTTTTGAAAACTATTCTAATTAATAGAAAATTGATGCTGAAAGCCATATTAATGAATTAACCCATCTTCTGTCATAAAGCTTAGAAACTGAAAAAATAAACACAAGAGGTTTAGTTATCAGCATTAACATCTAACAAAATAACAGTAAGCTTCTAAATGAATAATTTCACTCCACTAGAACCATATGCTTTTTTATAAATTCCAATTATCCTCTTACAGAATTGTTTTTTTCTTTTCTTAAATAAATGCATGAAGGGGAACTCATGCTTCCTCATCTGAATAACCACAATGTTCTCACCATAAATATATTTCCAGTTGATTAATGGCATAAAACTGGTAATGTTAAACTTAAATTGTAAAGGATGGGTTGTGCATGAGCAGTTCTCAAAATCTTTCCCAATGTTCATGCTCAAAGGATCATTTATAGTGCTGTAACACTATTTTCCTCACTGATGCCCTCCATTTGCAAAAGGCTTTTTAATGTGGGTACAGTGAGTGAACACAGTTCGTGTACATGAAAGGTCTACAGATCAACGGTTAAGAGACAGAAAGTATTTTTTCCTCGTTCTTTATGTTAAGCATGGCAGCATTACAATTCTTTGCCCAAGTACTGAAGAAACGTAACATGGAATAAGTTTGCAAGGCGTCTTTATAGATTTACGTTTACATTTGTTAAAATTGAAAGGTGTGCATTTTTTTCCTATAGCTTTCTGCCAGCCTCCACTATAAAAAAATAAAAGAGCTAATTAAATTAAATGCAAACATGATGTTGCCAGTGTCATTTTAGGCAAATCGTGTCAAAATGTTCATATGAATTTATTCACAAATTAATAAATATTTCAATATGTTCTAAATTTGCATCAGCTCATGTAATGTACTGATGGAATAACTTGCTGCCAGTGTCATCTCCAATTCCTTTCTACAAACAGGCCAACATGAATTTTTGTCATTCATTATTTGCATAATATGCTAACACATGCCATCTTTCAAGCACAACCCGAGAGCCACAGCTCTATTATGAAACTAGCCTAAGGCCAGTGGCCTTTTATTTGAGTAATGAATTGTTAATGTATTTAAATTATATTTGCTCTGTCAATTTAAATCAGCTCAATTTGGTGATATTAATGAAATGTAGTTATATCAGACACAGCCTTCCAAGTATTTTACTACTTTGCGATGCCTAGCTTTATAGCATTGACTAATCTTTTTTAAGGTTATTTGACGTTATGTTTTAAGTAATAGCCTACATTTTACATCTGCACTGGAGTACAATCTCGTTAATCTGTTCAGTTTTATGCTGGAAATTATTATCTCCAATAATAACACTATACAATTTTGTTTTAATTATGGTCAAATTTGTAATAGCCTAGTATAATTGTAAGTTCTCCTACTATGTTATTCCTAAAATAAGACGCAGACGCTTTTGCGTGTCGTCTTGCAACGTGGCGCTCACGCCCATCTCGAGTTAAAGACAACCGTTTGGCCAATAGCAGAGCTTCTAACATTCCGCGTGCTTCCTAGCCGCGCTCCCATTGGCTGTCGGTTGACACGCACCCGTTCTGGGTTTGGTTGTAGCCCTTAGTGATCCGCCGGGTATGTTTGAATCGAAAATGAAAAGAACTGACTTGTGCTCTGATGACTTGGATTGTTTCGTTCTGAGCAGATAACAATCGAAACGCGTCTCCTTGGCAACCGCAGCATCTGCGATTCGGGCGTAACTCAGATCTATATAACTTTGAGCCAGTTTTATACGCTCTCTTTGCCTTGGATTGCATCCTTTAGGCATGGATGTCTCGACGTACCTATGGTTTTTGTCGCTTTGCACGTGTCTGGCGCACGGGAAACCCACTCTTAGGAAAGAAAGAGTTCATCACGAGCCTGAACTGAGCAGACAACCCCACGAAGATAACCAGAGCTATCAATACGACCACGAGGCCTTTCTGGGCAAAGAGGAGGCCACCACATTTGATCAGCTCACCCCAGAGGAAAGCAAAGCCAGATTAGGGTAAGATTGGGGATTTTGTTGGAAAGAGTTACTTCAACATTGATTCATATGTTTATATCTGCGGAGTAATGTCAGATAAGACAGTTAAAGATGTCAAAAAGGGAGAAATAGATTAATAATGTAACGTGTAAAGTTGTTAGAAATGGAAGGATTTACATAATTTTTGTATATACATATATATATCCCCCTCAAAGAGAGTATAAAGTCTATTATGATTTTCCTGTCACGTGACAACAAAATCCCTCCTGCATGTGGTGGCTGCCACACTGTCATGTTAAATATAGAAATGTGTCGAATATCAGGGTTTATCTCATTTCTTGCCAAGTGTAACAAGTTTTTCAGCTCACCCATTGGGTGCATGTAAGCTCTTCTCAGCACTGTGAGTGGGAGGGCCTCCTTAACATCACAACGTGGCATCAGAGATAAAAATAATGTGCTGTTGATAGTCCTCTACTCACTTGGACTCGTTTCTGGGTCGTATTTCAACCAAAAATAAGCATAAAGAAATGAGAAATGAAGTTTATGCTTAGCAAAAATATGTCTAGGCGATAAAATGCAAATATAGATTTAAATAGGAAAAAAATGTAAAACATTTGAATGCAAAAAAAATATATATATATTCTTACACGTTAAAATGTTTTGTATAAAAAGCTTTTTATTTGTATTGCGGTAATGAGAGGCAGTCGTGAGTGCCAATTTTTCGAAATTGAAATTAAATATCATCTGACAGTAATAAATAAGGCTTCAATTGATGTTTTTTTTTAGTATAGGACAATATTTGGCTTCGATAGAACTATTGGAAAATCTGGATTTGATGCAAAAAAGAAAATCACAATAAGAAAGTTTTTTTATAATGCATGTTACTAATTTTAAAGGAAAGGTTTAATATATTTACGGTAGTAAACTTTACAAAATATCTTCATGTAACATGATCTTTACTTAATATCCTAAAAAAAAAAAAAAAAGCACATTTTCACCCATTACATGGTAATTTTGGCTTTTGCTACAAGTATAGCCCTGTGACTCAAGGTCACTATTAATATTAATAATACTATAACATTTTTGAAAAATATACAAAAAGAGAGAGAAAATATCACAATACAAAAATAGGATAGATATTTATTATACACACACATGCACACATGTGTCTTGCTTTTCCTTCAGTTTTTGGGGTGTATTTCCATAGAAATTTGATTGAGCCGCCATGGCTGAGGTGAAAAGCTAGAAGTATTACTCTGGAGTCCATTCTAATAATTCTATTAATTAAGTTTTCATTTTTTTTTCTTTCTTTGCACAAAACTCCCATCCCAGGAAAATCGTTGAACGTATTGACAGCGACGTTAATGGATATATTACCACTGATGAACTCAAGGCCTGGATCAAGAGAGTACAGAAGCGCTACGTCTATGAGAACGTCGCAAAGGTCTGGTCTGATTATGACCTGAACAAAGACAACAAGATCTCGTGGGATGAATATAAGCAAGCAACTTACGGTTACTACCTTGGTGAGTCGTTCTGATCTGAAACCTTGCAGAGTTTTAATACTGATCACATGTCAGAAAAAAAGCCATGAGATTCAACTTCTCTTCTCCCAGCCAATCCAGAAGAGTTTGAAGATGCAACAGACCAATTCAGCTTCAAAAAGATGCTTCCGCGAGATGAACGCAGGTTTAAAGCTGCAGATATCAATGGTGATTTAGCTGCAGAGCGAGAGGAGTTCACCGCTTTCCTCCACCCAGAAGAGTTTGAGCACATGCAGGAAATTGTGGTTCTTGTGAGTGTCACTTGGATTATGGGGTTTGGATTTTTAGACAGTGGTACATGCTGTCAGTTTAATTATGCAGATTATTATAAATAACCATCGTGCTATTACTCCATGAAGTAATTAATCTCATTCCCATTTACTGGGCTTTCTTCTATCAGGAGACTCTGGAGGACATTGATAAGAATGGAGATGGTCATGTGGATGAGGACGAATACATCGGTAGGTTTATCTGTGGTTTTGTGCGAAGGACAGAATTTATAACACATTTTGGACACTGAAACTCTTTTTGGGTGAACTATCCTTTTAATGTTTTGTATCCCATGGGAATACATTTTCAGCCTTTTCTTCTGTTTTGCAGCGGACATGTTTGCTCATGAAGATGGCGGTCCAGAGCCAGACTGGGTCAGAACTGAGAGAGACCAGTTTTCAGATTTCAGAGATCTGAATAAAGACGGGAAGATGGATTTAGAAGAGATTCGTCACTGGATCCTGCCGCAGGATTATGACCACGCTCAGGCAGAGGCCCGACATCTGGTGTATGAGTCTGACACAGACAAGGTGAGAGCCAACTGAGATGCTGTCAAGCAATATCTCCAGAATTTCAGTGATGATGCTATCCGGCAGTAGAAAAAAATAAATGCATACTTAAGGATAATCGGGTAAAAAAAAAAAACTTAAGGGTGAAGTAACGTTAGGGATGCTCATTTCAACCGTTAACCGACCGGTTTGAAGTTTGACCGATTAATATAATCAGTTAAACGGTTTAAAAGGTCATTTTATTTATTTATTTATTTCAGTATTTTACCTACTCATAGCCTATAGAAAATTGTGTTGACAAAAAAAACAATCACATTTTATTGGCCACATTTACACAGCAGCAGAATACAGTTGTTGAGTACAGCGAGTGACAACCGTGTTCTGTAACATAACTCACGGGGAAATGTTCAGGACTCGCAACCGCGTTCGCAGAACACACACGCTGTGTGAACGGAACAGGAACGCGCGCTCTGCTGCACAAACGCGCTTCTAGCGGGTGTTACGTGTTTTTATGTGTGTTTGGGGTAACTTATACTAGTGATGGAGAAATGAGCTGCGTGTCATCTGAAAGTTTTATTAGATCTCGTCAGTTTTGTGTTCTGCACGTGATTCATATGCTCCGCTCAAAGCTGCTGTCGGTTAATGAAGGTTTGATGAAAGAACTTGCGCCTCGATTGGACCCCTGTCATGTCAGAAAGTGGTAAGACTTAGTTTACTGGACGTTGCCATCTTTGATATTAATATTATTATTTTTAACGGGGCACAGGCGCTTATCCTTTGAATTCAATACTCATTTAAAATAATGTTGTCAGTTAACCGGTTAATAATCGGTTAACGAGCGTCGGTTATGAGTAATAACCGAAATGAGCATCCCTATTTTAAATTCATATCCCTAACCCTGGTTTTATTTTTGACATTGAGATGTAAATTGCAACATGTTTCAGACTGATGGTAAAAAACAACTCATTCTGGAAATACAGTAATGAAGTTAGGGTAAATCAGAGTTGTTGTGGCATACAGGGGACAGCATGTTTCAGATAAATACACAACTGATCTGAATACAGTGTGTGTGTGCTGCAGGGCATGAAGGTCATCTTCCTGCTTCTGGTGGCTGTGTATGTGCTGTATCTGGTGTTTCTGGTGCTGTGTGCCTGCTCCGAGCTCAAGAACGCACCCTACACAGGTAACACACACACACACACACACACACAGAGTCATGTGCATGTTTGTGATCCTCGTCTGATTGGTTTACTCAGATCTGCGGCTGAAGTTCCTGACAGCACTGACACTGCTGGTGCTGGTGATCAGGTCTGTCCTCACACACACACACACACACACACACACACGCCTCTGTGTAAATACACACTTTGAACTGAATGAGTTTTGTGTTGTCACTTCCTCTTCCTGTTTCTTCAGCGTGGTTATTCTGTATCTGAGATTCGGCTCCAAGGCTTTGCAAGACAACTTTGTTTCTGAACTTTCCACTCATTACCAGAATTATATCCTTTCACCGGAAACCCATCGCTATTACACCACTGTTCTCTAAAGATGTTTACTTGGAATAAATGTACTGTGTTGGTCTTCGTCTATATAGTGTTATATATATTTCAAGTAACAATATTTGAATGTTTTAGCTCTATACGTGTGTGTTATGCTGTGGTTTTTGTGAGCTGTATTAAGCCTGGTTCTATTCCTGAGTGTTTCTGCACCAGCTGAATTTCTGTCCTTCTACGGCCTGCTGAACTTCTATCTCTACACGCTAGCGTTCGTCTACTCTCCTTCCAGAAACGCTCTGTATGGTGAGTCCCTCTCCACCAGTGTGTGCGTCTGCATCTAAACTGGCCTTCTTCACAGAGGTGTGTGTGTTTGTGTCCAGACTCGCAGCTGAAGGACAATCCCGCTTTCTCCATGCTCAACGACTCGGACGATGAGGTCATTTACGGGTACGTTCCCTACAGCGCTTCATGAATCTGATCCAGAGCAGCCTTTCTGACCCTCTGTGTTTCTCTGAAGGAGCGATTATGAGGAGATGCCTCTTCAGAACGGCCGTGCCATCAAAGCCAGCGCCAAATACCAGGATGAGAGCGAGAGCGACTGATAGCGGTGTGACTCCGGATCGCTCCTGTATATAGACGAACAGTGTGTAAATATACAGGCCCGTGTGTTTTTAAAGCTACAGTGGCGTGTTTCTGAACACCACGCCTGACCTTAGATCAGCGCTCGGACACGGCTGGGGTCAAAAGAGGAAAAAAATAGCATGTATAAAATTAAGCACATTTAACCCCGTGATCACCGACATCAGCTTAACACAAACAAAACCTGGACGGAAGAAGAATAAACATAATAAAAAACGATTTAGAAATATTTTCATATGAAATGAAGTCATTCATATTTTAGGGTAAATGTGCTTAATTTTCACCAAATATTTAAATCAAGGGTCTCAAAATATTTAGTTCTTTTGGTTTACGAGTGAGATATATTATGACTCTCCAGACAGTGTTTATGTATTTCTTCTCATCGATCAGACTCTGAATAATTCTGTTGATCTGTGTGTTGTATGACCGTGTCTGGTTCTGGATGAGAACAGACGATCGTTCCAAAGCCTTCTTTTCTCTCGGTCCTGTTTTATTGTGCCTGTACATGTTTCTCTCTTGTTATTATTATTTTGTGGGTCTGAATCACTTCCAGGGTCCTGCTGAGGACAGAAGCGCCTTGTTTTTGTTTTCGCTGCGTTGTCTGCTGAACCGAGCTGTGAAGACGCGACTCTTTGTTTTACTGATTTCTATTGACTTGTGTTTAATTGAGTGGCGTGACGCTGGGCTTTATGAAGTGTCCCAGAAGCACCGTGTGATGATGATGATGACGGTTCGCTGTGCCTTTCCACATGTACATAAGATCATTCCCGAAGCGCTGAGCTCGCTTCACTTGCACTGTTGTGACGTCTGAGCGAATGTGGAATAAACTCTTCAGACATTTTTAAGAGATGAATCCATGTGCTTTTATTGTACCGTGCAGGAATACTGACGCTTTCAGGCAGTTTGAAGAAGCAGCGTGTGTTTGATCTGACTCTAAATGGCGAGTCCGAACACACTGACCATGCAGTACAAGTGTTTGTTTTCCCATCGCACCGTACAGCTGCCTGCAGAAGAGACAAACACACACTTCTGTGAAACTCATCTCTCCACTGATGTCTGGTGTGTTGGGAGAGGACCGTATGAGAAAATCTGAATCTGAGGGAGCAAATAAATCCAAATATTGAGAAAATCATCTTTAAAGTTGTTCAAATAAAGTTCTTAACATATTAATAATCAAAAATGAAGTTAAATTGTTTATGGTAGGTCTTCATGGAACACGATCTTAATGATTTCAGGCATAAAAGAGAAGGGTATAGTGCTGACTCCTATACGGAGTTTAGTTGATATTTTCTACAGATACACCTGAGCTCTGATGCTTCTGTGCTCCAGAGACACGTTACTCGAAAAAAACTGCAACAATTTTACTTTTAATAATATAGATGAGCAATTTTAAGAAACGTTTAACATTAGGCTGTATTTTTGTAACATTAAACTACATTTATTTCTAAAATACTGTTTGTCAACGATCTAATGAAGAAGAAGAATATACTGTGAAACTGCTTTAGAATTATTTCTAAAAATATACATGTACGGTTAATAAAATACACTAAACTTCTAACAACTTTGGCTAAAGTTCTGCCTCTCCTAGAACATTCCTGGACCAGTGTTTCAGGTACAAGCTCATCTGATTAGAAAGAAAACTGAGTGTAACATTTCCATAACATCTGAGACGGAATGTCTCCTTAAGGAAAACCCTGGATGTTAAACCGTTGGCGCTCCTGGGGTCTCTTTATGGATGTGTTCCTCAGGAGAACGCTCAGGGGTTCGACACATCATTTTTAACAGGAACGTCAGGCAGCCAAACATATTTTTGTAGGCTGGGTCAAAGGTGTGTGTAGAACTGCACATTTATATCTGAATAGAACTCAAGACGGTTCTTACCATCTGTGGTATTGTCCCAGAAACAGGAAGAAGCCGACTGCAGCCCGGCGCCGTTTCTCTGCATGATAATACACGTGACTGATGGAGAGAACAGAGCAGATCATTCATTCGTTCAGAACTACAATGTGTTCACCAGATCTGGAGAATCCGATCTGATGTTTCTATCAGACTCATTCACATCCATTACTGGGCCGTTTCTCCAGATCGGATGAAGAACACACTCTCAGCAGATCTTGGACGGGCTGAAGATGCTGACCGATGTATTTGAAGGGTTTGTTGAGCTTGCTGAGCTGACCGAGGCACTGCTCCACCACGCTGGACATCCACTGGTTCACACGCTTGTGGTCATACGGGTTCCTGCCGATCACAGCTTCCAGACACTGAAGACAGAGAGAAGAAGCGCTCACACATCAGTCAACCTCGAGACGAGACTCCGAAGATGAAGCTGAGACACGAACCTCCTTCACGATGCTGCTCACGTCATCCACCACAAACGCCGTCTGGAGGAAGAGAAAACACCACAAAACATCTGTTATCCGCTACACTGAAGGATCCTGGGTTTAATTGAAAAATGACGGACAGGAAGTAGTTCAGAAGTGTTCCTCGGTTAGCTTCACCGCAGCGCGGCGGGAAATGTGGTATGATTTCTTAAAGCAAACCTCTTCTCTTTTACTTTTTTAAGTATATTCCAAACATTTGATGGTCTTTATCGTTACCTCTTCCGCGCTCTGGTCGTCGTCCATGTTTCGTTGTTGGTCAAAGCCTCGGCGGTTGTCATGGGAATGACGCACACGTCACGACGCAGAGATGACGTATTTCGCGCGTGTAAACTTAACATGTCCATTCATGACAGACGGCTGAAAAGATGCCTTGTAACTCAGTTCTAAGAGTAATATATTCTGCCAACTTCTTCTCTCCGGCGGAAGTGAACTCGTCTCAGCTTTGAAGAAATTGTTTCTGCCTCCACAAAGTTCTCCTTTGGAATAAGTCTCCTTTTCTCCTAACTATTTTAACAACAACTTTAACTGCATTCTATCTGTTTGATGATTTTGGTAATACTTTAGGTTAACTTATGAACAATTTATGAATCTCCATAACTGTCCCATGATTAGAGGAATATAATATCCTGATAAAAACTATCCCAGCAGGATTAACAGAGTTCATTAGAAATTGCCTGAATTTCGGGAAAGGTTTGGTGTTTTATGTTTTGGAGGTATTGATATCTTAGACAGTCATATTCAGAGCAAGATTACTCCGAGAGAACTGTTCTGTTCCTGTATAATATATATAACCTGGAGAAAGTTCATTTTGTATATTCAAGGTTAACACTGACTTAATCACTGAATTAACTTACGCTATATAAATATATATAGGGGTTTTTTTCTGTAAAGAAGATTCATTATAAAATCCTCTATGAAATCTATTCTGTTAATCTGTCGTCCCTCTTGAAATATTCTGATGTACATTAGATTTGCTCTTTTGTGGTTTTCTTGAGGAAACGGCTGCCCATTTCTTTTTTGGTTTAAGGGTTGATTTAAGTTCTTATGCTTCTACAAATGTGATCCATTCATTCATCCTCAAATATATTTTTCTTTATTTTGAAAATCCAAAGCAGTTATCTCCTAAATATGTTGTTATTGTCCTTGTATTGACTGAAAACTTGCTTAAATCTCCTGACTTTCCCTCGTTCTTGCTGAATTTGACTCTCTTGTTTCATATCCTGAACTTACAAAAAAAGTGCCACATTTTTGATGCATTATGAAATTTTTTTAAATTATTGTGCTTTTTCCCCCTGTGTGGATAAAACCATGACTTGATGTGTGCAAATGCATGTTAGTTTTCTGCGTTAAAAATAAAATAAATAAATAAAATAAATAAATAAAAAGAAATAAAAACCATTATACAGAGTTTTTATTAACTCCACACACTTTTAAATGTAGAATGTTGATGGTGTTTTTTATTTGTTATATGGTATGATATAAAGGGAAACAGCACACTACAGCCCTTCTATTAGTTTATATTTTAAAGCGGGATATAAATATAGTATACATTTTACAGTACCAGTCAAAAGATTATTTATGTTTTTGAAAGAAGTCTCTTTTGTTCACCAAGCATGCTTTTATTTGATGCAAGAGCAGTCATCTTTATTTCGTGTAAACCGCTGCGGTGGATGTTTACGTTAGGTCCAGCAGGCGGAAGTGACGCGCCGACGAGCTTTTGTTATAAAATAAAATAAAAGTCTATTTAAAAGTACTTATCATACCCGTGCAATAAATATTCAAATAAATTCAGCAAAAACATTTGTTTTATTGATGGGAAGTATCACATTCACATAACAAGATACCTTTTATTTAAACCCAACTGTAAAGGGTTTGCTTTGGATTTATTATCATCACTATAACGAATATTTATAACATATAACATTTTAATCAATTAATAAAAAATCCCCCTCTATGTCTTCCACGTGTTGTTGTTCTCTGTTTTGAGTTTTGCAAATAAAAGCCTAGAGAAGCGGTAGATTGTGTCGCCCTCTAGAGGCGCAGACGCGCTACTGCAGCGACACTGCGAGCGTCAGTGAGCGCGCGTCACAGTACGAGTTTACAAAGACTAATTCAGTTTACACCCGTTACAGCCACTGAAGGACGTGTCATTTATGATTGATTCTCATTTTCTGCTTTTGAACATTTAGATCTGTGAGCATCGCGGAGCAGTGTGTGAGAACGGGAGACAGCATCATCATCAGCATCAGCATCATCCAGCGGAGGACAAAGACGCAGAAATGGGTCACAGCAGCGGCTGATCTCAGGGTAGGTGTTTGATCTCCATCATTCGCTCATTGTGTTCTGATCAAAGCGATTTTTCACACGACGCGCGTCTGAACGTGTTTGTGTTCGCGAATCGACTCGGTGCGAATCTTTTTCTCTGTCTGATTCTTCGCTCGGTTTCTGGGTTTTGTCGACACGGATAACGGGACATTGTGTGACTCACTCACTCTTAGCGGGCAAAACCAGGCATTTATTTGCAATTCACTCTTTAAACCAGCGAACATGGCTTTAATAATAGAAATTCGGGCTGATGGTGGTTTTTAGGTGTTCTGTGTTTCGTAAGGGTTGCATCACGATGATGGCCCACACACATCGGACACTCTTCCAGTGATGCTCAGTCTCCACGGCGACCAGGCAGCATCAGCACCACACCACATCACATCACATAACAACATATCATCACATCACAGCACAGCACATCAATGCCAGATCACTTCATCAAAGCATAGCACATCGGAATCACGTAAACACCACATCACATTACCACAGAACATCACATGATGATCAGCAGCAGCATCAGCAGCAGCATCATCACATCACAGCAGAGCACTTCAATACCACATCACTTCACAACAGAACATCATGTTGTCACATAACATCACAACCAAATAACTGAACATCACATTATTATCATCATCCTCAAAAAACATCATCACATTGCATCACATCATGTCATTGTATAACATCACATTGCATCAGACCACAAATTACATCACGTAACATCCCAATCACATCATATTATCACATAACGTCACATCAACGTAACTGAACATCACATCATCATCACATAACATCAAATTGCATCAGACCAAAAAATGACATAACATCACATAACATTACATCATTATCACAGCAAGTCATGACATCACAGTACATCATCACGTAACATCACAATCACACAAGATCACATCAGCCTTACAGAACATCACACCAATACATCACATAACGTCCCATTACGTCATCAGACCACATCACAGAACATTATCACATGACAGCACATCATCCGTAATATTACATCACAGCACACAGGCATGTAGAGAAGCTCTGCTCCATCTCAGCAGCTTATGTGCTGTGATAATAACAGGTCCTGTTGTGAACGAGGCTGATGGCGACAAGAACAGAGTTTTATGACAGTCTGTGATAAACGTTCCTCTACAGCAGATCAAAGTTCTTCTTCCTGTGTGGTGGATGGAGATCAGCCTTCACCCGCACCGCACTGCTCAGTCCAGGCCTCACAATCTACCACCGCCCTTCATCACTGCCCGCTCACCATCATCCCAGACACTCATTCGTACTGATATGAGGACGACATAAAACAGTTCGAAAGGTCAGGAGCAGCCAGGATTCACAATATATGTCGATATTGTTGCTGTAGTAATCACTAGATGTAAGTAATTAATATTAAGACATCTGAAATACATCCTCATGTCAAACTGAAGCGCTCTCACGTATTGGCAACAAAAATGAATGTGCATTGTTGATTTGTTTGTGATCTAAATGTCTTAGAATGTGGGTTATTATCACGCAATTTCACAAGAGCTGGTGGTGACGGGATCGAGCTCTTTGGACTTCAGCATACATAAACAGGCTTGAAGAGATAACGTGATCCAGACGGCGCTTCTCTCAGGTCTTTGACTGTTGACTGGTCTTCTGTGTGCAGGTCTGTCTCTTCAGCTCCGTGTTCCTCAAACATCACATCATGTTCCTCAGCGCTGTTCTGCTGCTGTGTCTCCTGCACGTCTGCGACGGGGCCCCGGACCCTGACAGAGAGATGTGCTACTCTCGGCAGCACCGGGACGTGGCTGTAAACACGCATGTGGCTCTGGAGCAGAAGGGAACGGTCATGGTGTCCCGAGCCAAGCCGTCCGAGAAGGACTGCATCCTCACCTGCTGCTCGGAGGACGTGGGCTCAGGTATGTTCTGACCCTCTGAAGCTGTACAGCTGCTGCACTGACAGAAGCGCTGATCTGCGTCTCTGCTCTCACAGGCCTGAAGTGTAATCTGGTGGTGTACAAACCGCCCGAGCGGCCCGGAGATCTCAACTGTGAGCTCTTCCACTGTCCCAGCGAGAGAGACTGCCCGCTGATGACGGCCAGCCCCGGGGTCAACACTTACAACATATTCAAGGGTGAGCAGAACCACAGGAACATCGTCACACTTCCGCTTCATCATTTTTGATTAAAAAAAGCAATTATTACAATCACAACAATAGTAAAACCTGACATTTTTGACATTCCAGAGGGAAAAAAAAGATTAAAAGTAGTAAATGATGTTTATCTAAAATGATGTTTTCTGAAAGGGTTAGGGTTAGAAAATATTGTTTGGTCAGTATTAAAGTAAAAGTTCCCACTACTCACAGAAATAGTGTGTGTGTGTGTGTGTGTGTGTTTGTGTGCTATATATGCTATATGGACATTCTAACAAACAGGTTTGGCCACTTCAGAGTACAAATCATAATGATATTCTAGGGAATTATTTGCTTCCAATTTTATAGCACAGTTTGGACAGGACTCTCTTCTATTCTAACGTGAAGATGGCAATGAGGCAAGAAGATGATTGATTGAGTCAGTGTGGAAGAACTTGACTCAACTGGTCACCAGACACTAGTTAGGTTAGGGATAGTTGAATGAAAATTAAAAATATATGAATAAAAACCGAATAGTGTCTTCAGTGATATTAAAATAACACTCTTTTTATTTTCAGGTGTAACTCATCCAACAACTAAAGGGAGCGGGAGAATCACAGCCAAACCTGCAGCGCCTCAGCTGACCACGACCACACCCACAACACCTGTGACTACACCCACAAGCACAGCCACGCCCACAACCACACCCACACCCACAACTACAACTACACCCACGACACCAGCACCACCAACAACAACAATCAGCACCAGCACCAGCACCAGCACGAGCAGCGAAGCCCCCGAAGCAGTGCTGACCGAGTCAGAATCACCTGGGATGCTGGAGACCGTCGCTATGACGACCACATCCACTACCACGGCAACCAGCACTACACAGTCCTCCACCACCACCACCACCACCACCACGACTAAAAGCAGCAGCACTAAAGCACCACGAACACCCTTCAAACCCAACCGAGCCAAGAAACCCAGCAAGCCCTCGAGACCAGAGGCGCACTCGGTGAAGCCCGGCAGACTGAGCACCATCCCGGCGAGCAGCACACCTGCAACCACAACTACTACAACCACGACTACTACAACAACCACGACCACCACCACCACGCCTGCCCCCACAGCCCCGAGCACAGCGGCACCGGTGGAGCTGGAGAGCGACCCGAAGCGCCGGGACTTCAGTCACCCCGCTCTGTCTCTTCCAGGGAAGCCCAAGGTGTCTCGAGTGATGTGGAAGAACAGCCTGGTGGCCATCGTGGTGATCACACTCGTCTTTCTTGCGCTCATCCTCTCTCTGGTGGCCCGGAAAGCCATGGAGTCCTTCGACAGACGCCACTACACCAGACTGGAGCTGAACGACCTGCACTACGAGGTCTAGAGTCGGGCCGAGCTCAAGCTGTGTGTGTTAATGTCTAGGCTGTGTGGTGCAGACGCTGTCGATGCTTCATCTGTGAATAGAGACGGGACGAGAGAAATCAAAAGCAATACATGAACTCAGGTGGAGTGAGCAGCATCGCTCCTGCAAGACCTTTCTTAGGCTGGTGTTTCGTTTTCTCTGGAGAATCGTGGGTAGGGCCCGAGCGACTGCTGTCCTGGCTCTTTCTCTCACTGTGTTTTCCTGATCCAGAGCACAGATCTCCTTCACTGATGGATGTGCTTTATGTCACATCAGATCCTCACGTGTGTTTCATGTCTTCACCGTACTGAGCGAGCGGCCCGGGGCGAACCAATGTGGTGTTTCTAATTGACTGCTTTTTATTTCCTGGATGATTGTGTGCTTTAATGATCACTGAACAACAGCATGAGATTCAGAAATCTGTCCGGTTCATTCAGTTTGTTTTGATCTTCTTCTTCTTTGGTATTTTCTAATCTAATTATATGTTGTCGTACATTTTCGGTGGGCCTTGGCTTTTACAGACACCTTGAGATGAATGCGATTATTTCTCTTCCAAGAGTCTTTTTCGGTATTCAAAAGATTTGTTATTATAGTCTGAAAGAAAATCATAAATGAGGAGTGCTGTAGGTGTGGATAATTTTTTAACACAAGCAACCGTAAAGCTGATTTAGAATACTTGTTAGTGCGAACAATGATTAATGCTGTTCTTTTGAACTTTCTATTCATCTGTAAATCCTGAAAAATAAAACGTATCACAGTTTCCACAAAAGTAGTGAGCAGCACGACTGTGTTCAACCCTGATCATCAGAAATGTTTGTCGAGCAATAAATCAGTATATTATGATGATTTCTGAAGATCATGTGACACTGAAGACTGGAGGAATGATGCTGAACATCACAGAA
>JAUCMU010000049.1:76787-91153 GCA_032275025.1 Enteromius treurensis | reverse complement strand
ACAGACTGTATGTGGTATTGTCCTACACTGACCCTACACCTAAACCTACCCCTTACAGGAAACACAACACACTTTTAAATTCTCAAAACACTGTTTAGTATGTTTTCTAAGCCTTTTGTTTAACGGGGACACAGGAAGTGTCCTCATAAACCATGTTTACGTTGTAGTACCCATGTCATTATACACCTTTGTGTGCTCATAAACCACAAATGCCTGAAAACACACACCCACAGGCACAGGATGGTGTTTCTTGTCACGTTGCTCCGTGTGTGTTTGGGGCAGATGCTCGAGTGATCGTGCACCGCTCTGCTCGGTTTGGCGCGGCTTAGACGTGATTTCTCCCAGAAAGGGGTCCGTCCTGCAGACGCAGAGCTGTTGTTGGAGAATCACAGGCAGGGAATTTTCTTTTTAAAGCTCTTGTGGTCGACGAGCTGCAGCCAAGTGGGCAGATTCTGGAAAACCAAAGACCGTATGAGCGCTCCGCGTTTAACAGAGTAAAAACAGACTTTACAATCGCTGCGGGCCGTGTGTGTGTGTGTGTGATACGCTGACTGTAAACTCCCTCACACTGAGGCAGCAGTGGTCATGTGATCAAGGGGCGGGTTCACATCACGTGTGTGTATCTCAGGACGGTCTGAAGGTATTTTAAGAGAGATTGTGTTTTGGATGAAATAGGTTATCAAAAAATAAAGCGTCTTACCACGTGCCTTTTTGTTTCTTTGTTTTGGCTAATGGTCTGCTGATTAATGTATGAAATAAAAATTGTTAGATTAATCGATTATCAAAATAATCAGCCCTTATTAAAACAGAATATAATTGCAAGCATTTTCAGTTCAGTTTAAGATAAAGATATAAACAAAATCTGTAATAGTGTAATAATGATACCAGTAATGGCACACTGAGCGTATAGTGTTCTGATGAAGTGATCAGGCACAGCACTAGGGGTCAGAAGCACGTGTGAGGGTGTTTGAGGTGTATGTTAGAAACGGACGGTCACTGATTGAAAGGTTACATGTATCTGTCTCTGTGTCTCTCAGCGCCCACGTCCTTCCTGCTCTTCAGTCAGAAGACGGCCATCAACCGCATGGTCATAGACGAGCTGCAGAGCCCCGACATCATCCTGCCCATCCACAGCCTCCGGAACGTGCGCGCCATCGACTACGACCCGCTGGACCGACACCTGTACTGGATCGACTCCAAGCAGAACGCCATCCGCCGCGTGCTGGAGGACGGCAACCAGGTGAGCTTTTCGTTTGTAAGGATCGGTCAGGAAGGAAATTATTCTAAGCAGAATATATGGGACTGAAGCCTGTCTGCCTCTGGTTGTTGGTCAGAGCGTGACGGTGGTGTCCGGCGCAGTGGGCGGCCCGAACCTCGGCCTGCAGCCCTACGACCTCAGCATCGACATCTACAGCCGCTTCATCTACTGGACCAGCGAAGTGACCAACGTCATCAACGTGACTCGCACGGACGGCTCTCGAGTCGGAGTGGTGCTCCGTGGAGAACACGACAAACCCCGCGCCATTGTGGTCAATCCAGAGAGAGGGTGAGCTCCGAGCTGTGTCCATCAGCGGTCACTTCCAGCTGTTATCTTTCAGACTCGAGGACAGAAACCATCTGGAACATGTTTAGGTGTTCCAGCACACGTCTTTAAAGAGTTTCGGTCTTATTCCTCTCTGTGGAGTAATGGCTAATATTACTCTATTATTAATAATAGTACTTACATGTGTAATTACATTGTAACAAGGACCCCTTAAAATAAAGGTTTACGCAAAACAAATGGAATTGAAATCAGAGTTACTGAGAAATAAATGTGAAGTTAGATTTGATTTCAAAATCTGTCGTAGCTATTCAAATATTTTTGGTTATGATTATAAATCTATTCGACTTGAGAATGATCCCAAAGTAAAAAATAAAAAAAAAAAAAAGCTGCTAAAGTCTGATTTGTGATGAGATAAGTTATTATCATCTCGAGTTTTGAAGGTTTGACAGGAATCAGTGTTAGATGAACTCTGCCTGCTTTAAATGTTTCAGAATGAATCGGGTCAAAACTTCAGACATTTTGAAAAGTCATAAAGATATTGAAAGAGTTGCACTGCTTGCTACATTTTGAATTAACCTTATGTTATAAGAAGATCAAAGAAGAACTTTGAGGTGGACTGGATGCAGTGCTGAAGTGCGTGTTTACTTAGATCTTCAATCACAGAAGAGATGTGTGTGTTCCTGCAGGTACATGTACTTCACCAATCTGCAGGAGCGCTCTCCGAAGATCGAGCGGGCCGCTCTGGACGGGACGGAGCGTGAGGTTCTGTTCTTCAGTAATCTGGGTAAGCCGGCCGCTCTGGCCGTCGACAACGAGCTGGGAAAACTCTTCTGGGTCGACATGGACCTGAGACGCATCGAGAGCAGCGACCTGTCCGGTGAGACCTGGGCCCAAACGCACTCACGCTTCTACTAGAATTAATGCCTAGAACCTGTACAGACCTCCAAGATTTCCTGAAGCTTCCCTCTCTGCTCCAGGAGCCAATCGAATCGTGATCGAGGACTCCAACATCCTGCAGCCGGTGGGTCTGACTGTGTTCGGGAACTTCCTGTACTGGATCGACCGGCAGCAGCAGATGATCGAGCGCATCGATAAGGTCACGCGCGAGGGACGCACTAAGATCCAGGCTCGCATCGCCTCTCTGAGCGACATCCACGCCGTCCACGAGCTCCACATGGACGAGTACAGTAAGAGTCTCACGCCGAGCATCATGGGTAGTGCTTCAGCGGGGCACACAACGCACGCTTTGGATCGAAAATAAATTCATGCTTGCTTAAGAATGAACCGACTGCTTTTACTAGCGTGACTGTCGGATCGCTAGTGTGTCAGTTATTCTTTCTTCTAACAGCAGGTGGTGCTCTCTTCGAACCCTGCAGAGCCTGTGTGTGCTCAGTCTGTCATTTCACCTCGGCTCAGAATGCTTTTATGACTGGTTCATGTAAACGCAGCCCACTTCGCTTCAACCTTTTGGAATTTTCCGAATGATTATTTTAGTTTTGAGTGTTGTGAGGATTTGGAAATGAGCAGAGTACATCTGTTTCCGCAGCATGCAGCGCCATCTGCTGTTCAAAACTCTCCGAATCCATATGGAATCATTTCTTGATTGTCGATGCATTAGGGTTAGGGCTATGTATTTCCCCAGCCCTGTAGTAAAGTGTTGATCTCTGCGTGTGTGTGTGCAGATAAACACCCCTGCACGTCTGATAACGGCGGCTGCTCACACATCTGCATCGTGAAGGGAGACGGAACCACACGCTGCTCATGTCCCGTTCACCTGGTGCTGCTGCAGGACGAGCTCTCCTGTGGAGGTACTGCTTCACCCGTCCGGCAGAGAGAGACACACACACACACACTTCACCTGTCACACACTTTAGGCATCCTGTATGTTGTCATTCTTATCTGTGTCTCTGGAGTCATTTGTAGAAATACACAACAATACACTGTAAGGGTTTTCTCTAATTCCAGAAAACATTATTAAGATATGAAGTAAAGATCTTGTTCCATGAAGATATTTAGTAGGTTTCCTACTGTAAACACATCAAATATTGTCAGATCCTAACAAACCAGACGCCAATGGAAAGATTACTGATTGCGCTTCACATACTGTAATTCCCAACATTGACCCTCCTGACTGGTTTTGTGGTCCTCAGAGCCGCCCACGTGTTCTCCGGAGCAGTTCTCCTGTTCGTCCGGCGAGGTGGACTGTATCCCGCAGGCCTGGCGCTGTGACGGTTTCGCCGAGTGTGACGATAACAGTGACGAGCGTGACTGTCCTGTCTGCTCTGACGAGGAGTTCCAGTGCGACAGCAAGCAGTGCGTGGACATCTCTCTGCGCTGTAACGGAGAAATCAACTGCCAGGACCGGTCCGACGAGAGCAAGTGTGAAGGTAACCACCTCCAGCCGTCTCCTCCGCCTGTGAGCCGCTTCCTGTCTGGTTCACCAACACTTCCTGTCTGTCTCTGCAGTCAACTGTCCCGCGGATCAGTTCAGCTGCACCAACGGCCAGTGCATCGGACGGCACAAGAAGTGTGACCACAACATGGACTGTGCAGACAACTCGGACGAGATGGGCTGCTGTACGTGTCTTCATTCACACTCCATTAAATACATTTTGTGAAATGAAGAAGTGATGGAGAACGTGCTCTGTAGATATTTCTACCGAGAGAATGTTTTGAAGTGCTGTGTTGTCTTCAGTTTATTTGTCTTGAAGCAGTCCTCATCAGAGCCGCAGAAAGCACTGTTAATAGAGCAGCGGTTCCTCAACGGTTCTGCTTTCTTCCTCAGACACCACCGAAGAGCCGTCCTTTCCTCCGACCAACACCATCGGCTCCATCGTGGGGGTGGTGATGGTGCTGTTCGTGGTTGGAGCTGTGTATTTTGTGTGCCAGCGTGTCCTGTGTCCTCAGATGAAGGACGACGGCGAGACCATGACCAATGACTTTGTGGTTCACGGGCCGTCCTCGGTGCCGCTGGGATACGTGCCTCACCCCGGCTCTCTGAGCGGGTCACTGCCCGGTGAGTCAGTCTAGTGTGAACCTCTCGACATTCTCAGGATGGAAGTGAATGACTGAAGATGTTACTGTTATTAGTCTTGCTTTCTGAAAATCGGTATTAAAGTTTAGTTTTTGCTTAAAGGCACAATAGTAATAAGGAAATAAACGTGAGCGCAGCGCTCCTCAATCTTTACCTCATCTTAGTTTTGATAGCGTGACCTCTAGAGCAGTGGTTTTCAGGACACGTGTCCCTCTTATCTGAGTTCCTGAAGCTCTTTCCTAATGGTCTGAGTCAGGCGTGTGAAACATGCGAGTGTCCAGAGTTAGAAAACCATTGGTCTAGACGCAAACAATAATCGTTGTGCCTTTTTTAAACAACCAAAAGTATGATGATAAGGCAAGAAAAATAGCTTTTAAATTAGATTGTCTTACCCCCCGTTAGCAGATATTTTTGATTGCTTTTAAGCAAAAACTAACAAATTTCATTACATTTTTTCCACAAGACTTCAAAGACATAACATCTGAAGTCATTTAACTTAAGTAAATGCATTTTAAACGAGACACCGTTATGAAGTGAGAATATTTTGTGCTGACGTGTGTTTCTCTCTCAGGCATGTCTCGAGGGAAGTCTGTCATCGGCTCGCTGAGCATCATGGGAGGCAGCAGCGGGCCGCCGTATGACCGCGCCCATGTGACCGGAGCCTCGTCCAGCAGCTCGTCCAGCACCAAGGGCCCTTACTTCCCTCCGGTCAGTCTCTCTCGCTGCCCACTTCACTCACGCACAGTGTCTATCTAAATGATCATGTTAAGAGGAAGTTTTCAGAGCAGTTTGAAATGGAATACTACCATATTATCAGTGCTAATGATATACTTGATGAATTATGACGGTTTATATTCATAATCTTCATGTTAATCGAGCAGCACATTTACAGTTGCTTATTTAGCAGATGCTTTTATGCAAAGCAACATACAAATGAGACGATAGGAGCAATCGAAAATAACTTGACGAAATAAGAGCCCTGTGTTAAAAATAAGAAGTATCATTAAAACTTACACAGTGAACTTTATTTGGCATTTAATTTGATGTAAATTGTCTCTAGGTCTGTAGGAAAGATTGAACACATCACAAGTATCATAAGTGTTAGTATCGGTGTGATCATCTGCTTAGACCTCCGGTCCTGCAGAGTTCAGCTCCAAGCCGAATTAAAACTCACCTGCCTGTAGCTTCCAAGTAACTGTTCAGACCTTGATGAGCTTGTTCAGGTGTGTTTGATTAGGGTCGCCACCCCTGGCTTAGACATCTAATGGCTTGACATACGGAATCGTCCTGTATTTAGAAACAAAAGTATGCGTCCCGTATTGAGCTTAAAGGGGAAGCACTTGTCCCGTATTTCCATGAGAATCAAAAATAATCAAAAAATCATTCACATTAGGGTTAACTCTCTATAGTGTTAAATTACACTCATCGGACACTACACAAATATACATGATTCGCTTTAAAGTCTTGTCGATTAAACATTTCGTGTGTGCTGTCCGGGCGCACACCTGAAGCACGTGCACCTAATGACTGAACTAAGATATCACATGTGATCGTGGTAATACTGTTAAAAACTGTTGCTTGTGTCTAAAGTAAGAGAAAACGTGCCAGTATGTTAGATGCGTGCAGCTCTTAAAGGGACAGAACTAAACATGCCGCCGCTTGTCATTAAAGAGATCATTCACTCAAAAATGATAATTGTGTCATTATTTACTCACTTACATGTTGTCTCAAACCTGTTTTAATTTCTTTCTTGTGCTAAACACAAAATAAGATATTCTGAGAAACCAAACAGTAGCTGGTCCTCATTGAATTGAATACAATGTTCAACAGAAAGAAGAAAGTCATTCAGATAGAAACGAGCTGAGAGAGAGTAAACGATGGATCTTTCAATACGACTGAATACACCTACTCTTCCTGAAAAATTGTGTATCTATTCAAATAACAACAATTTCTATCTTTGCTCATTTTGGCCTAAATATCTGGCCTCCTTTATTTTATACTTTGATAACTTAAAAGGCTTTGTTTTTATACAGAAGGCAAATAAGTGTGACCGTTCTGCTCAGAGAACTTGTAAAATAGTAAAATCAATGACAAAGAATCACGATATAATCCTGAGATTTTTTTTAAATATGATATTTCGTAATATGATATATATATTTTAAATATTTTAATTAAGTATTATGATATATTTTGCCATATTGCCCACCCCTAGCTCTGTAATTTGCAAAATAGTCTTAAAAACCAATTTTAAAAGGAATCGGGATTAGAATCGTGAATCGCGACATGCCCAGAAAATCATTTTGTCCCATATCAAACACACCTGTATGCATCTACTTACATCAGGTTCAAGTCAAATAGTTAAAAAATCGTTTCGCACGCAAATAAAGGGGCTAAAAATAAATTCACCACGCCGGGAAGGTTGAAGGCAATCGGTTTGGCCGGCCCTGCCAGCGATGTGTCCCTTATTTATTTTTCAGGGAGTTGGCAACCCTAGTATTATTGCTTGTGTCTGTATATAACCTATAAGTTACTAATTCGTTGTTGATTGATCAGATGATCTTAGTATGTGTCTAAGTATATTTTCCTGCTTTTTTGTCCTTAGCCAATCACATGCCTGTTTAATAAAAGTATTTGATATTAATTGTTTAATTATAATATTACTTTTTGAATAAAACTTTTTCTTAAAAATGGTTTAAATTACTTTATAAAACTTTGTTTTTGGTGAAAGATTGTATCTGAACTGTAAGTTTAATATGTTACTGTAGTCACTGCCTCATTCAGCTCATATGGTGTTCATTTCATTAATTATTGTGTTTTATTTGATTTTTAGTTGTAAACGTCAGCCTCTTTTGTAACGAGTCTTTCTCTCCCATGATTCCAGATTCTGAATCCTCCTCCGTCTCCCGCCACAGTGAGGTCTCAGTATACGATGGAGTTCGGATACTCGTCGAACAGCCCGTCGACGCACCGGTCGTACAGGTAACAGGACACGCGTCACACGGATATCCTGCTAGTGTTTCTGATACGGTCCCTGACTCTGAGTGTTTTGCAGCTACAGGCCGTACAGTTACCGTCACTTCGCCCCCCCGACAACGCCCTGCAGCACAGACGTGTGCGACAGCGACTACACGCCGGGCCGAAGAGCTCCGCACGCGTCCAGCGCCGCCGTCAAGGGCTACACAAGTGACCTGAACTATGACTCGGAGCCGCTGCCGCCTCCGCCCACGCCCCGGAGCCAGTACCTGTCAGCGGAGGAGAACTGTGAGAGCTGCCCGCCCTCGCCCTTCACAGAGCGCAGCTACTCGCACCACCTGTACCCGCCCCCACCCTCGCCCTGCACGGACTCATCCTGAGCCTCGCCCACTGCAGCATAAGCCCCGCCCTGCACAGACCCGTATTGAGCCCCACCCTCTGCTGTGTAAGCCCCACCCTGCATGGACTTGTCCTGAGCCCTGCCTACCGCAGTGTGAGGCCCACCCTCCACAGCATAAGCTCCGCCCTGCATAAATGTGTCACACTTTAAGCCCTGCCCTTTACTGACTTAACTTGAGCCCCACCCATCCCACTCTAAGCCCCACCCTATACTGACTCATTATGAGCCCCGCCCACCACTGCACAAGCCCCGCCCATCCCATTGTAAAAAATGATTTTCTTAGTTTTGTCTTGTTTTAAACATCTAAAAAAGATTGGATCAATACGCATTTACTTGCAAAATTTATGACTTAATTTTTTAAATCTTAATAAATCAGCCAATGGGGTGAGAAAAATAATCATAATTCAAAGGCCAAACTAAATTATTTTTCTTGCTCTATTGGTAGAAAATGTTGATAGTCATTTTACTTGTAAAGTCACCTTGATTTAATGAATTTTTAGATGTTTATATGAGACAACAAGACAAACCGTAAGAAAACCATGTTTTTGCTGTGTAAGCCCCGCCCACCACGCTGTAAGCCCCGCCCATGGCATCCGTGTACATATCGACGGCGTGATGACTCTGTCTGGGTCTGGCGGCTCTCTGTACATTTTAAAAGAAAGATAACATATTTATATATTTTCTATACAGTGTTTATTGGTTATGCCATAGAGCTTTGTATTAAAAGAAATTTGTACTTTTTTTCTTTTTTTTTTTTTTAAGAGTAAATTTTATTAAATCCACACAGACGTGATACGTTGCCTTAATCCAGGAGTGTAGAATCAAATGCATTTATGCCAAATAGATGGAGACGCCCGTCGTCCCCTGCAGGCTCGGAGCAGCAGCACACTGTGACACTCAATGAGCCGCGAAACATGCTACTCCTATTTTTCTACTATTTTTTGTATCAGAGACGTCGCGGACGCTCCTCTGCGTGAAGAACTTCACAGCGCTTTAGGAAACGGGAGGGAAGTGATGCGATCCGAAGCAGTCAAGCGAAAGCTTCCCGCCACACGGCTCACAATCACGGACCACTTCTCGTGCCTGACCGTTTTTTACAAGATGCTTGGAACCATTTTTCACTTTTTTTAAATCTCAGTGCTCACGAAAGGTCAATTATTTTTGTACCATATTCTGTGTAGATACTGTATTTATAAGCTATAAAGAAGAATCTTCATCATCATCATGTCCTTGCAGTGCTGCTGTTGTCCTGTTACGCCCTCCGGTTTGTGTGTGTGAGACAGTCCTGAGACAATCTTTGTGTGTGTGTGTGTGTGTGTGTGAAGTACTCTTGAAGTTCCTTTAGTGTCTCCAGCTGTTTAGTTTCCCATAATGCATCTGTTTCTGTGTTTGTAGCACTTCTTGAGCTTTTATAAAGGGAAACTCACCCGCACAGACGTCCTGTATTACCCAGCATGCACCAGGGCGTGTCAGTCGTGTGCTGGTCTCGTTGGACCGGTGAGGTTGTGTCACACGCTGCCTTCAGATCGTCCTTCATGTTCTCGTCAGCAGCTTCAGTACAATCAGCTTTTCCAAAGCTCTCTGCATCCCAAACGTCCCTTTAATGGCATGACCTGCAAGGGCTTCTGGGTAACGTCATGTTTTTAATTCCTTTATGACTCTGCTCACACCAGCGTTTCCGTTTTCCTAACTGCACTTTACAGGACTGGTTCAGAGAGAGAGAGAGAGTGTGAGAGAGTGTGATGTGTGTGTGAGAGAGTGATATTTGTGTGTGAGAGTGTGTGTTTTGAGAGTAAAATTGTTTTTTGTGTGTGTGTGTGAAGATCAGTGTACAGGAAGCAGCCGATGGTCACGGGCAGTAAGACTCATCAGTTTGACCTCTGACCCCGTGTGTGAGGGGTCACGGGTCTGGCGTTTTGCTGGAAGTATGGGAAAAATGTCTAAAGCACTTTGAAAGAGTGAGCCGGATTAATTCATTACAGAATCGCTTTAAATGTTGCATTTTCAGGGCAGGAGTTGTTTTTGGTCAATATGCACGGTTTTGTTTCGATTCCCATGGTGCTTTGCAAGGATGTGTTCAAAGGTGACCAACATTTGGTTTCTCATCAGTCATTAAAGTTCCACTAACTCACGTTTGTTCATTGATGCTTTACGTGTAAAACATTGTATAAAAACAGATGTGTACAGCTCATTCAGTTTGGTCTATAAGCTGTTGTAACAAATGAAATGATCTTTTTTAATAAAACTGAGTGAACTTTTCATTTCTTTTCGTTGGACGTTTAGTGAATATGAAGCAGGAGTCCAGTCAGCTTTAATTATGTCGCTCTTTTAACTAACCCTAACAGGATCAGACAGGAGACTAGTCTCAAAGCAAAAAAGTGACTAGTTCTGTGCTTATGAACTTGTTTCTTACCAATTAAACGATAATCAGCGGAGTTCAGTGATGAGAAGATAGACTGGTTAATAATGGTGTTATTTTATCATGCTTTACTACAGGGATGTGTTAGCAAATATATCTTAAATAGAATTTGATTACTTCAAGAACTCTCAGCGAATGGGTCATGTGTCTTGGGTCAAAATATATGAAATATCAATATTACAGTTAAGTAGGATGGGAATTGAAATAAATTCAAATTAAGAGATTTCTGTGCATGCGCGCCATCTGCTGGTCAGAAACGGGTTTCAAAAATGTCTACAGCTGATGATTTTACAATCAGACATTGACTCGAAAATAAATAGGCGATAATAAAGTTAAAGGTGAAATTATAAACCTTTCAATGATAACTATTCTGAGCCGTTTTTGTTTTCTGCAGAAAAAGAGAATCGCGTCATGAGCACTGTTAGCGCGTCACTTCCGCCTGCTGACGGCGCAGCACTAGACGGACACACATCCGCCCACCGCTGACCACTCAGAAGTTTGGAGGAAAAAAAAAAGGTTTTAATGTTTTTTTTTTATGTTTTTTTTTAAAGACGTTCCTTCTCACTAAGTATGCTTTAATTGAATAAAAAATACAGTAAAACAGTGAAATATTAGAGTTTAAAACATCTGTTTTCTTTGTGAATATCTGTTAAACTAATTTATTTCTGTGACCAAAGCAGATGTTTCAGCATCAGTGTCACATGATCCTTCAGAAATCATCCTAATATGTGACCATGGACCACAAAATTAAACCATCTCTCCGCTGATGTCAGCGTGTCAGGAGAGGACAATATCTGTCTGAGATACAACTATTAGAACATCTGGAATCTGAGGGAGCAGAAACATCTAAACATTGAGAAAATCAATCATTGCTCAAATTAAGTTCTTAGCCATGAATATTACTAATCAAAAATGAAATTGATATTTACGGTAGGTAATGTACAAAAATATCTTCAAGCAACATTATCTTAATATTCGAATGATTTTTGGCATAAAAGAAAAACTTCTATCAATGTTGAAAAGGGTTGTGCTGAAGAATGTTTTGGAGAAACTGCTAACAGATGTTGTGCAGATCCATTTAATGACTCGAAATAGTTCTCTTTACAAAGTTTATTCTTTTCTTCAACACACACACACACACACACACACACACACAGATGTTCACGAGTGTGTTCTGGCTGGAATGCCAGGAAGTTAGTCTAAAACCCAGGCTCTAATCCACATCCATGGTTTCTGTGTGCTTCTTGGCCGCTGCTCTTCTGGGTTTCTTGGATGGGTTTGCGGCAGCAGGAGCAGGGCTCTTCTTCTGTGCCTCGGCTGCGAAGAGAAGCAGTGTGTGTGTGTGTGAGAGTGTGAGGACGGATCACTCGAGGCACTGACTCTGAAGCAGATAAAGCGTACCTTCAGCAGTGATCTTCTCTCGCTCCATGTGCGCCAGCTGCTTGATCAGCTTCCTCCTCTTCTTCCCAGACAGTGTGATGTTGGCTCTGGAGCTGGAGCTGTGAGACAGATCAGATCAGATCAGAGCGCACACACTCGCACACACTCCACACACACACTCACCTCCTTTTCTTCAGGTGGTGTTTGGTGATGATGTCTCGGTCGATGACGGCTCCTATGATCCGGTTCTTCCTCTTCTTCTCCCGTCCCAGAACCCTGCGTCTCTTGAACAGGTTCTTGGCCAGTTCCTGCAGATTTACATTACAAGAGGATTTACTGCATTACAGTCTTAACAGCTCTCAATGTTACTTCGGAATATAAAATCTTTATTCAAATTTAAAAGGACAGTGCGACTTCACAGACTTATTTAACTGAGCAGCGCGCACACACACACAGAGCTGAACATGTGCTTCATTAAAATCAGTCCGACAGAGCAAATATTAAACAGGAGGCGTAAACATAAACAATACACACTTGTCAACCGTGTTTGATTAGATTCGATGCAGAAACTCACAGTTTTGGGTCTGTTTATCTTCCCTCCTGGTCCCATGCTGCTGCTGTTTCTCAGAAACCGGAAACCAGTGCCAGAGAATTGTGCATAATAAAAGTCCACGAATTCAGACAAAAATATCAAGGGGATAATTAGTTTAAATAAAGATTATAAAATGTAAATATAAACAGTTATACTTCATTACAGATTAGGTTTAATTACTCCAACAGGGAATCAGCAAGTGTCCGAGAAATAAAGACATGAACGTTTAGTAAGATGCATTTAGCAGATGATTTTACCCAAAGCGACTTACAAATGAGGACAATCAAAATTATTATTATTATTATTTTAGCAATCTATAGACAGTGAACTTCTGTTTATTGTTTAACAAAACAATGGTTGTGCCGCATTGAATAGTGTTTTGAGCGACAGCGCCGCCCGCTGTTTGCGCAAAGACACTGACGGACTATTAAATTATTATACTATAACCAATAAAATAAGTCAAATACCAGCACCAGCAAATTTACACAATCTCTCTCTCTCTCAACATATACATATATGTTCTGAAATATAATGTATTCGCATTATTACTTAGAACAAGTATTTATTAATTTGAAGGGTTTTTTTCAAACTATTTTGGATTTGCTTTTATTTTGAATATCCCAGACCGGATGTGACGTCACTTACGCAGTCTAACCCAGTTAGTGAAGCGCTAACAACATTCCCAATGGACGAAGAAAACTGCGCTGAAACCTCAAACGCAGGTAAATAAGAGCTGTTTTAGGGAAACAGGAAGCTCTGCGTCCAGCGCCTGACACGAGCGCAGTTTTTAATCATTCGAAGCGCCGCAGAATAGCAGTGTGTGTGATTCTGCGCAGATTCCGCGGCTGGAGTTTGATTGATCCGAGTCAATGTTGCGCAGCCATCAGCGCAGAAACACAAACCAACAGCAAAACAACGCCCGTGTAGGCAACAAAACAGTGTTTGTGCTTGAGCCACATCATCTAAGACAAAATATGAAGATTTGCATGTTATACTCAAGTCACGTGATATGAACATATGTGTTCCAGGAGCACAGAAGCGGTCTTAATTAATACAGGTTTATTTGTAGCAATATATTGAATGAGTCACAATTAAACGTTTTTCTTTTATGATAAAAATAAATTAGGATATGAAGTAAATATCATGTTCCATTTAGATTTTTTTTGTAAATTTCCTATTGTAGTTATTAATTCATTTCTGATAAGTAATATGCATTGCTTAGAACTTCATTTGGACAACTTTAAAGATGATTTGCTCTATTTTTTAATTTATTCTAACAAACCAGACATCAGAGGAAATATTATTTATTCAGACTTCATAGATTTCAATTTAAACAAAGGACCACATGACTTGTTTTATATATATGTGTTCTTCGCTGATTCATGAAGATGGCAAAGGATTGAGTTGGGCAGGTTCATCAGGCGGACTCCAGGGCCTTGTTTCCATGTTTAATACAGCATATAACAAGGTTTTGATTTCCGCTGTTTGTCCAGAGCATTGTGGGATAGCGGTGTGGTGTGGTCTCTCCTTAGGCGGTGTTCTTCCGCTGGCGTCTCTCCGGCTGCTGGTTCCTCCGCTGCACCTGATGTCTGCCTTCATGTGGCAGGTCCTGCAGCAGAAGAGCGTGATGCATTATGGGAAGCTGGAGGAGTTTGTGTGTGCGGTGACGGAGACGCTTCCGCAGCTGATGGAGTTCAGAGCCAGAGTGCAGCTAATGCTGGGTCTGAGAGCCCGGGTTCGTCCTCTGTCTGCTCTCTTCACTCTCCATCCACTCCTCCACTTCACACACTCCTCATGCTCCACATGCTTCTCACACTTCACACACTCCTCAACACCACACACTTCTCACACTCTGCACACTCCTCCATTCCACACACTCCTCCATTCCACACACTTCTCACACTCTGCACACTCCTCCATTCCACACACTCCTCCATTCCACACACTTCTCACACTCCGCACACTCCTCCACTACACACACTTCTCTACTCCTTACACTTCCACACCCTTTTCACACTCCACAAA
>JAUCMU010000049.1:27759-45092 GCA_032275025.1 Enteromius treurensis | reverse complement strand
AATACTTGCTTTTGAGCAATGAACTATCCATTTTGAGCAAGTGACACGCTTTTGCAGGTTATCTACTAGGTTTTGCAGTTTGCACTAATAGTTTTGAGAAATGCATTAACTTTTGTGCAAATGTAAGTACTGTTTTGAGAAATGCACCAAAGCGACTGAGAAAAACTGTAATAAATGATACAATGTAATTATAATTAATTTATTTACTTTTAGAAAGTTCAAATTTGACCCCATATAGGCTAGTAGGTGTTTTGTTGTTGTTGTTGTTGTTTGTTGTTTTGAGGGAGGGGGCACAACAATACTATTCTGCTTAGGGCACCTATTTGGCCCTGGTCAGTTGATGCTGATGGATGGACGAGGTGTTGATCTGCGTGCTTGCGGTCGTCTAAGGCAACACATGTATAACAGTCGCGGGCCAAGCTGTGTGGCATATTGACAGATATGACGAGTTAAAACAATACAAAATATATATAAATGGATGCATTAAATGAAACAAAATGATCTAGATCAAAGCATACAAAACGAACAATGACCCAATCATATCTCGCGTGGTTTTCTATGGTGCTTTGCCAGAAAGAAGGTGTCGCAAATGAAGAGGAAAAAAAGTCAGAATTGCGACTTTATATCTCGCAATTTTGACTTTATATCTCGCAATTCTGAGAAAAAAAGTAAGAATTGTGAGATAAAAAGTCACAATAACCTTTTTTTATTTTTTATTCAGTGGCGGAAACGGGCTTCCATACATACGGGTTTCTACTCATTCTTTATGTGAAAGAGGGTGAATCTGCCTCAGAATAGCATCCACAAATCATAGCTAGACGGCACCATAACATCTGTTGTTCAGACATACGCACATTTTCTGCTACAATACCCAACATACACAAAGCAGGGGGTTTGCATATAATTACTGACCAAGAATCTTGTTAACAAATTGCATAATTTCCTCCCAAAATGCATCAATGTTTCACATTCAGTAGGATAATAGGTCCTGTGCTTAACTCTCATAGTTATTTCGACATCTAAAAAAGCCTTGTTCTCTTTCATGTATAATTATTTCTCTCTTTATCCGTTTACACTTACTTTCACTCACAAGAGAGAGCTTCTTTCATTTCTACTCGAGCATGTTTAATCCATTTGTGGTTGGACAAATGGCCTGCGTTAGGCCCATGTTTTGTTTGAGTGAATGTGATGTATAGTTAATGTCCACTGTGGTTGTTAAATGGTCACAGCAGGGAATATTGGCACATCGAAGGCCTTGCTCTTGAGTAAAGCAGAGAAACAACACAAAGGTTATTATTAATGACGGCTGTCACTAATGTTTGTTGTTTTTGCCAATGGCACATCTCTGTGGCCATTATTTTTGCTGGTGTGAAATGAAATCTGCTGTATTTCATCATGCGTGCTGCAGGAGTTTTCACTGCTCGGAGGTTTCCAAATGAGTCTGCAGCCCTCCGGAGAGTCTGTGTAAATGTTGCCATTACATAGAAATTTAAAAAAATTAGTAACAAGCAAGGTCCGTTAAAGAAAAGCCCACACTTTGCAGACTAGATGAGATTTTTAACAGTCTATCGTCACAGCGTCATGCGAACGATTCTTTCTGCATCACTTGCAATGGAAACTCGATTTGCACCAGCACAAAATGAAAGGAAATTGGTAGTCATTTGCCATAAATCATCATTATTTCGAGAAGGGTGGTGGTGACGGATGAATGCAGGTGATGCAGTCTCTGTGATTAAGGCCCATCATCTCCTGCAGGATTATGCTAATCGGGTGAATTGTGATACTCTCTAGCTTGATCTCGGTTTGCCAAGCTGAGCCACTGTGAAACAGAACCAAACGCTGTCTGAAATGCTTTAAGTGGAGAGCTGAATGCCATTGGTTTCTTTGCTCATTTTCAGTATTTCCTTGCGCTGTGCTTATTTTCATGCTGCGGTGTGGAGGTGTTTTTCTGTGATATTTTGTGCATAGGCAGGTGCAAACTGAAAGAAAATGTTACTCGGGAGAAATGTGTTATGTGTGGAAATGCACAAGTGTGACTGTATAGATTTTTACAATTTTACTTTTAGAATTATACCTACAGTAACACAGTAGCAAGTGGATTTTGTGTATGTGTCTTTTGCAAATAACTGCTGGGCTGGTGACACTAATAAACATCTGTCATGATCTATATGGCTTTAATAAAAAAATTACTGCTTTTCTTGTCATAAAAAAAAAAAAGTAAGTTTTTTTGTGTGTGTGTGTTTTGGATTATATTATTATAGTTTAATCATTTGTTTTATGGAATATTTTATTTTTATACTTACACAAATGTTTACATTATTTTTTTTTTTTTTTTTTTATTTTTTTTTTTTAGCATTATTATTTTATATTATTCAAGCATCTTTTTTCACATTTGAAACTGGCTTGTCTGCACGTTTTCGAAGAAAGTCTTTGACCTTTAAAACATGTCAGCATTCATCACTGTCCATGTCCTTCCTTAATTGGCTGTTTTCATCAGGTTCAGGCAGTGAGTTTTTTTTTTAGCTTTCACTGAACTGATGGGCAGTAGGTGACATGGCTGATCACGGAGCTGTCTTTCATTTCATATTACCCCTGTCCTTCATCCACTCGCTCATACAGCTGTCTCACAGCCTGCGGGTGAGCTTTGTTCCCTCATGGCTCCTCTCGCAACTCACTGTAGCTCTCCGAGCCTGAACTCACAGGTGTGTGTGTGTGTGTGTGTGTGTGTGTGTAAGGTAAGCAGTGCTGTTGACACTTTAGACGATCACAGTTAGTGCCCTTTAACCTCACTGATTTTGCAGCGTAGGCCGTGTACGCTTCAGGGCGGAGTGAGAGATTTAGGTGCAGACGGGCCAGTGATTGAGCGCTGTTGTCTATGGCAGAGCTGCAGGTTTGTGTTGGAGCGATCGTCTGGACACAATCCTTCAGGCTTAGAGAAACAGAGCAACACTCTTTGGCTGCCTGTTCACATCTAAACTCTCCTCCGGTGAAAACATTTCATCTATGCATCAAAGAGTTTGATCAAGCTCCGCTGAAATGAAGTAATTTGAATCTCCACTGCTTTATTCTTCCACATTTAACATTCAGCTTCACACTCAATGTATACTACTACCACAGTAAGGCTGTATAGATAAATATATATATTTTATCATTATTTTAATTCTAATAATATATATTTTTTTATTTAATTTTAATCTTTTAGTCTTCATCTTTAGTCATCCTTAGTACAGATCACAATCCTTTGCTCTGTGCCTACAGTATTTTCAGTGGATGTGTGAAAAATCATATTTTAGCTCTGACTAATGTATTAGCCATGCCCTCTGATCTGTATGTAAATTCCTACTGTACCTGGGGCCAGTTGCACCAGCTGGACGTACGCCCGGTCGTAAGACTAGTCTGGAAGTAAAATGCGTCTTAAGTCCAGCGAAGAATTTATACCCGTTGCACCTATGCCAGCAGTGTTCGTCAAAGTCGCGGTCGCTTTGAACCTTTTGACAAGAGACAAGACTTTACAAGCTAATCAAAGCTCATACATCTTCCTAAACTCTATTTTAAATGTTAATGCTTTGAAACTATGTTTGATCACTTTAGCCTTCTCAAACCACCATGAGTTGTCTAAAATAAAACTATAGATATACCTACTAAAACAGTTCAAGCCTATAACAATGTTTACATGTTAATAATGCGCTATAATAAGTAATGTGGGATATGTTTGTGCGGAGAGGCTGAAGTGCGCTGAGCAGGACGCAGAGGCAAACGCGCAATCACTTGCATTTTTTTCAGAAACAAAATAGCTCAAATAAAAAATCTGATAAAATATCCATAATTAAATACATCATTCAGAACTGTAAAGAGTCAACAAAACGTTGTGATTTTATAGGCTAAATTTAAAAAAAAAAGTTTTTTCGTAACCTGCCGCCTTCATTTTTAATGTTTGTTTGAAGAAATCTGTCATGGAACGTATAGGAAGACTTCAGATAGAAAAACGGGCTTGTTAGAAATTGTTTCCTCAGTGAAATCATGGCGCGGTGGCTTCACTTGTTGGAGCGCGAGCTCGTCTCAGCTGTATCTTTAACTGCGAGAGAACGAGTCAGCGTGGACACGCATCGCCTACGCTGGGCTTAGCCCAGGTCGTAGTTTTTGATGGTGCAACCGGTGGAAAGCTGGTGCAACCGGCCCCATGTGTCTAAATCAGTTTAATTAAAAAAAGATTTAAAATAAATTTGTGAATTTATGATTTGAGTGCAACAAAGAGTTTCAGCAGAGTCTGAAGCTGCTCTTTTAGTCACTTATGACAGATTAATAGGGATTTACAATTCAAGTTGATTCATACGAAGACCTCCAAACATCCGTTCACACACAAACACGAGCCTTACACCTCTCGTGGTGTTTGTGATGCTGTCTATTAAGGGTGCAGTGCTGCGTTTCATGCCCTCATTAGTTTCCTGTTGCACTGGAGCTCACGTAACCAGAGAGCTGTGTAACGCGGCCCGTCTTCTGCTAATAACCAGCACATATTCACACAGACAGCAATGAATGTGTTTCCTGTTCATCCCTGCTAACTTCCTGTTAAAGTCATGTTCTCTCTTTCTTATCTCTGTTCTATTAAAATAAAGACAAACACCAAAAATATAACTTTTAAATATTTCTTCAAAACCAAAAGCCTGACATTAAAAATCTTCTCAATTTCCGAACCGCAATCAAGAACTCTTTCTGAGAATCAGAATCTGAGGAAGAATAACTTTCAGGAAAACATTAAGAAAAGGATTGTTCAGGTTCTGAGCTGCATTAAAAACAGTCGTAAAGCATCACAACCTATGATGCGCATACTCTATTATTGCAAAGTTTATTATTACAGATCTGAATCATGATCAAGATCACCTGACTCTAACCCTTCTTGTTACAGAATTTAGTCCCTCTTTACATCAAATGGCCTTTAATACAGATAAGACGTGAAATTAATAATTAGATACATTGCACTGGTGTACATTGTACTTCTGTTTTTCAAATATATGTAATTACATTTATAATTACACTGTTGACCCGTCCCTTACACCTTAACCAACCCTAACCGGTCCCTAACTCTCACTCGTATCCACCTCAGTAGCACCAGAAGTGTTTTGCAATACAATAAGAACACAATAAATACATTGTGCTTATTTTTTGCTGTAGTTAAGACCAGGGCCGGATTAACATTAACAAGGTTTGTCCAATAAGTCGTTAGATTTGTCGCTTTTTTAGAAAAATGTCGCCAAAGGGGTCTGAAAAGTTAGCAACACTGGACGTGCGTCTGACGTTTATATACTGAAGGCGGATTTGCTTCACCCAATCAGCATCCGCTAATTTAAATGTTTATTTTAATCCAATGCATATTAAGTTTTTTCTTTCTTTTGACTAATTGTGGGCCCCGCCTAGGCTGAAGCCATAGAAAGCCTGTGCATTGATCCGGCCGTGGTTAAGACCACCTAACATGAAATGTGAGGCAGAATTTAGCCACAGTTTCTTGTGGATTCAGGCTGATCAGGATTTGTGCCGGATTTATTCCTTTCTGCAGCTCATTCAGAGGACCTGAAGAACGAGGCTCCACTCAGACTTTCTGTTGTCTTTATTTTCGTGTGTCTAGCCCTTGTTACGCAAGACATTCGGCCAAACATGAGTCACAGAGCAACCAAAGCAACACAAACAAACTCAACGCAGATTCACTCTCGAGCTGCTGCCATATTCCAGCCAATCCTGACTACAACGTACAACGGAGCTTTGGTTTCATCATCAGACGTGTGTGTGAGGAGTTTAAGGCGTTCAATTCAATCTCAGTAGATTACAGTAAAACCTGGTGTTACTGATGTGACCTTGTCTAAGTCTGAACATGCGCTCACACAAATACAGGTTTCCAGTCGTGTTAAACCCACACACGGCGCCACCTACAGGCTGAGAGTGGCGCTGGACTCACCCGTCTGATAAACTGTTTCGAGTGAAGGGAGACGGAGACACGTTTAAAGGAAGAATGAGCGAATAACACACACACACTTCTTCAGAGGCAGAATGAACAGGTGAAAATCTAATCAAGACCCGCTGACACGTTACCTTGATCTCTCGCTGTTCCACTGATTTCTCCCATATCTGCTGGTCGTACGCACCGATCTGCCAGAAGAGACACAGACAGATTACACCTCCACATCAGTCAGAAATCAGTGTTTAATCAGACTTGATCTGTCACCTGTCAGTCCAAACACACCCCGAGCTCATAATGTGTGTTCATTATGTGATCAGACACGTTTAACGAGGCGGCGGCAATGAATGTTTTCTGATTTGGAGCTTTTGCGGCTTGAATTTCTGGAGATCCGTGGAAACACGAGTGTGAATGGATGCGATGCGCAGCTCTGATTGGTCTGATTGTTGCCGGGGGCAATAAGTACCGTGGCACAGTGTCACTTGCACGCTGGAGGTGAAGATGGCGACGCTGGGCTGAAGTCACTCGGTGGAAAAGACTCAATAATTCACGAGCACAGTCTCATTAAACATACAGCGAGTGCAGCCCTGCCGGTGAGCGTTCCTCTGACTAAGCATCGTCTGTTTTGTTGTGAAGTCCTTGATTCAGGCAACAGTCACAGGATTGGTTCATAACTACATGGAACCGAACCAAACTCTAATAAACCCTTCAGCTTCAGTTTCTCAGAGACTTCAGGACTCAATGATCCTCTATCAGTCGTCATCATCATCATCATCGGTGTTACACACAGACAAACAGAAGCTCAGACACATGAACGCAATGTGAAGAAACATCAAAGATCTCAGATCACTCACCTTCTTCTGGTACCAGAGCACAGCATCACGCACCTTCGACGCCATTTACATGTCAGGAGTCACACGCTGGAGCATTTTAAGCTGTGAGAGAGAGAGAGACGGGAGGAGATCAGACAGAGCTCTGCGGTCTGACGCACTAAAGCTCCTCTTACCTGCAGCACAGGTGTGTCCAACACACACACACACACACACAGAAGTGCAGCGTCACACACAGTTGGAAAGACTGCTCTGCACACAATATTGTTGTAGAGATTAACCCTAACAACATACAGTGAGAGAATCTACACAGCTACAGGTTTTATCTGAACTGCTGCACTGAGCTAAAGGCTGAAAACACAGCATCATTTGCCCTACAGTCTGCAGAAGGTGACACTAATAGCTGACAGATTTGATAGAATATTAGTGTCTGATGGTCACAGACCGTTCAGCTTCAGACTGTGATCCGGTCAGAGGATATGTAATATTTCAGCTGATGTCATGCATCTCCTAGTAGTTTAGTGTTTCTCCTCTGTGACTCTGTGTTTGATGTTACCCAGTGTTTTAAGATCTGCAGAGATCTTAAACGTTGTATCATTTATTCCAGCCTTTAACATCTTATCAGTTCACACAAAGCTGGAGTCCAACTCATGACATCACCATTTCTAAGGTTTAAGAACTCATCTACAATCTGAGTGCGCACACACACACTTGTTAGACGGTACTAGCGAGTTCATCTCATAGATCATGTTTTATATTTTCTGACTGACTCCTGAACAAAACCTCAAAGAAATCCATGCAAAACACTACATTTGCACAGAAACATGATTTGAATGAGCCTGCCTGATGAAGCATGAGCCTTTTCAACCACTGACAATGTAAAATGTCACACAAGTTTTCACTAGCCTGTTCTCGTGACATTTCAATGTGTAATTGAAGACATTTTACCCTCACAAATATAGCTGAATGAGTACACACACACACACACAGTCAGCGTCACACTAGATTAGCTTCATCTGTGAATTACAGGTGTGAATCTAGGTGGTTGGAGCTCTGACACACACACCTGATGATGACAGACACTTTCACTTTGATATAGAACGTGTTATTCAATCAGGGAGGGGATAGGGTGTATAATCTTAAAGTGTCTCTCTCTCTCTCTCAGCGTCCCAATGTGCATACTATCCATACTAAATTTTAGATGATGATGATGATATTAGTAATTTTCAATACTATTTAGGGCAGATAGTATGCACAGAAACACAGGGTTTCTCTCATGTTGGAAACATCATAAAGTGAATGCTGAGCATTCTGGGAGTTTGTTCAGTCAACTGCATTGTGATACACACACCTCACAACACGCCACACAGATGAGCTATTTTTATCTGTCCATGTCATCAACAGTAAATTGACACACGCCCTCACTAGTGCACACTGAAGAATGGACAGACCGGTCCTGCACTCACTAAACTCTTACATTTGCATGTAATTTCTGCTCATAACAACCAACACAAACATCATCAACAGCTTCCGGATTAAGAATTCATCTACTGAAATTAATCCTGGATCAGTGAAGGTGATCGATCGACTCAGACACACCGATCAATAAGATTCAGAGTCAGATCCTGTCAGGCTGTCATTAACAGACGCTTCTACAGCAGGAAATAAACACACACACGTTCATCTGCTGATGTGTAACCCTACACATGGCTGTGCATGTTTCATGAAGGAGATGTACAGCTGTGTGTGTGTGTCACATCTGATACTGTGTGTGTGTTCTTCACAGGCTAAATAAAGCAGCGTGTCTTCCTGCATGCATCTGTAAGAGGAAACGGTCACATTTATACTGTCTCTCAAGCCTCATGCATAAACTAAACACTAAAGCTCAGTGTAACACACACACACAGAGACACAGAATCTGTCAGTGTGAGATTATTCTTTACCCATCTGGCTAAATGAACCCGTCGCTCAGAGAGGATGAATCTATGAAACACATGAGTGAACAGATGGATGAGATGAAGAGCGCTGTGAGGAAACGGTCTGATCTCTGGATAGACGAGGAGCTATTCATGGAACAAACAACCTAAAATAGCCTGCAGAAGCCACAGCGCTCCAGACACTCACAGGTGGAAAATCACTGAGCTCAGGGTTACACACACACTCAGTTCAGTCCAGACACATTAACACTCATATTCCAGTCTGTCACACACAGGGGAATGGGAAGAACTTACGGAGAATCTGATGGAGCACTGCTTCAGGCCGAGCGACCCACATGAGTGAGAACACACACCGACTCACAGCTGCGGAGAGAGAGGAGAATTAAATGTGTGTTAGAACATGATGTGTATCACAGACTGTGTGTAGATGCTCCTCATCGAACCCAAACACACACACACACACACACTCTGTCTGATCAACAGAAACAATGATTGCAGATCAGCATCAGGTTAGGAGTGTGTGTGTGTGTGTGAGAAAGAGATAGAGCTCGAACCCTAACACAGAAACACAAGTGTGCTTAAATGGAACCTGAGCGCCTTACCATCCGTTTGTAAACAACTCTGTGTCTATCTCTTTGTGTGTGTCGTGTTAATGTGTGTGTTTGTGTGTGTCTGAATGCGTCGTGTTAATGTGTGTGTGTTGATCGTTCATGTAACTTAAGCTACAGATTTCTTACCGTTACGCGCCGCTTCAGTCGTTCATGCTCGACACACCGACAGAAAGCTGTCGTGATGAAGATGATGCTGCTGATAACGAAGATGAAGATCGCTGTTGATTTGAGTGCCGCTGTCTCTGAAGAATCGTTCGCAGCTAAACTCCGCGTTACCGGCGCGCAAGGAATAACGTAAACGTGCGATCTTCACGTAAACGTTTAATAATAACGACCGTTAACCGCGCGAAAACCGTCCAAACGGCCGTTAACACCGTTAAACGCGAGACTCGTGAGGGATGTGTGCCACTGAGACTGGCGGAGGCGCGCGCAGGCGTGAATAATACTCGTGTAATGGCGCCCTCTGCAGGTCACATGACCACAGCGCTTCAGCGCGCTTAATCGCGATCTTTAGCGTCTCATAATGCGACCAGAACGCCTGTCCAGCTGAAATAATCGATGACAAAACGTTACACAACTCCAGAAACGATGGTCAGCTGATCGGTGTTTCTATGGACGCCGATATTCCACACATCCGGGACACGCTGCTGAACCCGGAAACAGAATCCAGGTGTGATTGACAGCTGCGGACAACAGCGCGCGTCCCAACAAAGCCAAAGAACGATTCACTCTGTTTGGATTGGGATTAGGGTGGTTCACGGATGAAGAGTCCCAGCTTTGGCGAGACTGTGTGGTGAGTGACGTCACACGCGTGATGGTGAAGATCCGCGGTGATTGTGATGATGATGATGATGATGTTCACTGCTGGTCACTGACCTGCTCTGGTCTTTTCATGTGCTCAGTCAGTGCTGATGTCTCTGGCCCAGCGGGTCCTCCTCACCTGGATCTTCGCGCTCCTCTTCCTCGTCCTGCTGGTTCTGAAGCTGGACGGGAAGGTCCGCTGGAGCTGGTTCCTGGTCTTCCTGCCCGTCTGGGTGTTTGATGGTGCTCTGCTGCTGATGTTGGCCGTAAGGCTGGCGGGCCGCTGCCAGACCGGACTGGACCCACGGCTCAAGCTCTGGTATCTGCTGGCTCTGATGATGAAGGTGGGCTTCTGTGTGACGCTGTGTGCCCGGCTGGAGCAGCTGACCCACCTGAGGCTGCTGATCGTGTGTGTGCCGCTCTGGACACTGCTGACCGGAGCCCTGATCCAACTGGGCTTCCACATCCTGCCCCCGCGCACACACTAACACACACACATGCACGTGGCCACAATTATTAGCACACTTGTATTTTCAGCAGCTAAATATCTTGAAGCGTCTCGGAGACACAGTTCTTCTGGATTGAGTCTGTCTCAGTTTGTTCTGTTTCTTCATGTGATTCCAGACAGACTGATGATGATCAGATCAGATCTCAAACATCTGACTGCATTATTACAATTACTGGCCAAATTAATGTTTGGAATGATATATTTCTACCGACACACTGCAGCAGAAGAGAGAAATGACTGACAAATATTATAACTGCTGAGAATACTAGTCTTCTGATCCTTTGGGTCAGCGCTGACGTTTGGACACAGACACTCTTCAGTGTTTCTTCAGAGAGCCAATATTCTGGTATTTCTGTTCCTCTTTTCTTTTTTGATTCTTAAATTAATTTTGTACATTTGAGTATCAATAATATGTGGTTTTATGCGTTTTGATCTTGTAAATATACTGTTTGTGCTCCGTCACCGTACGGAGATTTTCAGGCAGTGAGATGGACTGAAAGCTAAGCTATCAGATGGAATAAAATATCATTGGCAAGCAGATACTAATGGGCTATTAAAATAAACTGCACAAGCTTCGTGATTTGGACAAATACGAATCTGAACGTTCATAAAGATCAAGACACTGAAGGATGAATGAAGATACAGAGATAGAAATGCTTGGAATGATCTGAGTAAAGAAGAGGAAATGGGTCATGTACGTGGTGAGGACGAGTGGTTATGAACACTGGTCAAGGACTGGATTTAGTGAGTGATGTCTGCCGGCTCGGCTCGTCCCATTCAAACTAAATAGAGCAGCGGTTTAATTTGAGGGTTAATCTACAGATGTTTATATATTCCATGAACCTAAATGAAAGAAATGTTGCAGTATCTCAGTCGGTCGAGTTCAGCAGCAGCTACAGAGGAAGTCCTGTTTTTAATGTTAGCTGCTGCAGTACAGTCTGTGATCACTAGATGGCAGCTTCAGCCCGGTCCATCCTCAGCTCTGCAGACTAAAGAGTCCTTGACTCTAGGACGATTCATTAGATGAAGAATAAACCTGTTCAGACTGAAACCTATTCTCTGAAATGCTACAGTAACAAATTATTCTTTGTGGGTCCATGAAATATCCCGTCAGGATTAATACAGTCTGCTGAAGTAAGATCTGAGTGCCACAAATCACCGTCACATTGACATGGTGGAACGTGTTTTTTTGATGATCAGTTCAGCTTGTGTGTGTGTCTATCGTCACACACACACACGCTGTAGTGAAGTGGCTGCAGATTTCATGCAGTCAGTCAGAAGACGAGTGTCTCTCTTGCTGTATGAGATGGTCAGACAGGAGGCCTTCAGACCGCCAGATGGGGATCGCCTTCACTGACCAGTACTGTTAACTAATTCCTCCAGAACATCTCAGAGCAGAGCTTCATTGACCAAAGAGAAGTGTAATGAAGATGTTCAGTTGATCACTTCCTGTTCCAGAATGTTCCTGTGTCACTGGTATTAAAAGTATTTTTGTACAAGCACTTTCACGCTGGTTCTCTGTAGCTATGTGTGTGTGTGCTAAGACAAGTTAATACCAGTGCAGAGTGTGTTTTGGGATAACATGAATAATATGGGTGTCTTGGTGTTGTGTAACCTGTGTGTGTGTGTGTGTGTGTGTGAGTGTGAGTGGCAGAAGAGAGAAGCTATTCTGCAGAGTCGCGTCAGGGCTTGTTGAAGAACATTCCTGAGCTCAGCTGCTCAGAAACTTTCTCTCCTCATCCCTACAGAAACAGGAGAGCCAACAGCATTACACACACACACACGGAAGTGTGTGAGAGGCAGACGGGCAGATGGATGACTGGGTTTCTGCTGCTCTAGAATGAGTGCCGTCCATCTTGAGTGTCTGTGGATATCATCCCAGTCTGCAGACAGGAGCAGAAATCATGTTTACAGTAAATAAAGCAGGAGCTGTTCTGGGAGGATGAAGGGTCAGTGGTGTGTTCCTGATGAAACCCTGTGGCTAAGTTTGCTTCATGTTACCAGCAACTGCGTGTAGTTACATCACATCCTGTCTGTGTGTCATACATTAATCACTCTAGTCTCATGTTTACACATGTTATCTTTATAAATTATCAAGTCTTAAAGGCTATATTTATGAAACAGTGAAATGTCCCGCCTACAGCCCTTCCATTTTATTCATCATCACTATAAATGTGTTCTCGGGCACTGAAAAAATAAGTCTGATTTAACAGTATCTGAATAAACACATTGTACAATATTCAAATCCAAAAGAAAAAAAGGACGGTTCAGTTTTTAGTTACAATAAAAATACATTAAAACTACAAGTGATATGTTGCATGATGGTACAGAGAGAAATCCAAAAGAAATATAGCAGTAAAAACAAAAACTCAAATCTTAATATGACAATAAATGTCAAAAATACTGCTTCATAAACGATGCTTATTGCAATGAATGTCAATCTAAACTTTCTGACGAAGAAACTCTGTAATCTCTAAAACATGGGAAATGATTTACATTCAACATGAACAATCACACACGAGTCACACTTGAGACAATGCTGAGAATGACGGTGACGCTGTTAAATACCCCGTATGTCAAGCGCGGAAGAGGCGGGTCTAACCTGGCTCAGGGAAGTGGGCGGAAGCTAATTCAGCCAATCAGAGACGAGCTCGCAGGATGCAGTGATTGACAGTCGGATCTTACAGTCAGGAACACGGACTTGGAGCGTGTCTTTGATTGAAGTGAGGATTCGCCCAATCACTTCTACAGAAGTCGCGGTCTCTGTCCAATCAGGGGCAGCGGAGCGGCGGGGGGCGGGACCGCGGCAGCGGCGTTTGGGCGGTCCGGTTTTGTGCAGTGTGAATGTGGCAGCCGCAGGGAGGGGCGCGCTGTTTATTTCATTATTAAAAGTGATTTCTGACTGAAGTTAAAAGTGATTTGTAACGGAGGACATATATCAGCTCCTTAACGCGACGCGCGACGCTCCTGTCCGCGCTTTTTGTGCCGTTTCGTCGCGGGGACGGAGAGGATCATGGGGCCATAAAATGTTGGAATAATCGCTCAAAAGACTCTTTTCCTGGACATATTTATATTTATTTATTCTTTTCATTCGTGGATGCATGAAACGTCCCGTCAGGATGGAGCAGGTGACTATCCTGAAGAGATTTGTGGAAGCTTTGAGAAGCGGCGAGCAGAAAGGAGAAGATAACTTCAGCTCGGACTTCATGGTGAGACCAGAACTAACGTTACAAAGTCACCGAGGAGTGATGAAATAACAAACACACACACACACACACACACACACACACACACACACACACACACACAATCTCCTGCAAACAATCACTCTCAATCACGCTCACTCACTCTCTCTCACACACACACACAATCTCCCGCAAACAATCACTCTCAAACACACACACACACACACACACACAATCTTTCTCTCTCTCATACACGTACATATGAACTCACTCGCACTCTCACACACACACACACACACACACACAGGTACATGTTGAAACAGACACATTGTCTCCAGATGTTTCTCGTGTTCAGGCAGTGGTGTTGTTTATGTCAGTCTTATTGTTACATTAATGATGATAGAAACACTGCAAATAAACATAAATACACCCTGAAACATCTGAACACACACACACACACTGAAGCTTCTTTTGACGTCACGAGTAGATTGACAGCAGTGTTGTGATGAAGATCTCGTGTGTGTGTGTGTGATCGTCCTCCTCAGCAGCTTCATCTCTGCTCTTCAGTGTTGCTGTTGTGAGAGATGAGTGTGAAAGCTCTTACAGATGTTTGTGCTTCTGTTCATCATGATGGAGGAGTTCGCTCGTTGCTGCTCTTCTTGGTGTCTGTGACGATGACTCCGGGTGATGAAGGTCAATCTGTTAAATATTAAAATGACAAAAGCAGACTGAAGAATGTCTCCTGGTGTGTCTGCAGTTAGCTGGTCAGTTAGTTGATCATGTTTATTCATAAAACACACACTCCGCTGATGAAGGGAAGTGAGATGTTCTGCTGTTGCTTTCTGATCTACAGCAATGTGTTGTGGGTAATCTGATGTGTTTGAGAGACAGGTTAGGGGCTTGTGTGTGTGTTTCTGGTTCTGTCACGCAGTATCACACACACACACACACACTGCATTCCTCCTGTGCTTGTTTGTTTCTGCTGCTCTGGTTTAATTCTGTGTGTTTCCAGGAGCTTACAAGGATAAAAGTCGCTCCAGTAAAGCTCTGAAATTCCCAGAAGCCCTTACAGGAAGTGATGTAACAATGGTCTTGTGTGTGATCTGGGGCCATGTAAGCATCTTATTGCGCATTTTAGTGTGTGCTGTCCTACTTGTGTGCTTGGATTTGCTTTATTTGCATTGTGTGGATTGCTTCATGTCTTTATGTGGGCGACATATCGCTCGGCCTCTGCCTGATGCAGGGGATTATGGGAAGGCAGTCTTTCTCGTGCCTGTCTATCTGTATTTGAGTGTGTGTGTGTGTGTGTTGTTCTGCATTTCCTGTTACTGACACTCTAATACCTGAAACAGACACGGGTCTGGATGTTCTCTTCCCTCTGTGTCGGTGTTCGTCTCCTGGTCGTCTGTGATGCAGAGTTCATCATCAGTCCTGCTCCTCATCCACAAACAGCCGTCTTTAAATCTGAGAATGATTTGAGCGCTTAAAAAGGAATGTCTACTAGATAGTGTTGAAAAAAATGAATTAGCCTATACTTGCAGTGAAGACTGCTGGGATAGGATCGTGGTTACTGTGAACAGTCCCATTAAAACACAGCAGATGATCTCTGTGTGTGTGAGAGAGGCTTCTGACCTTGACATCCACATCCTGTTTTGTGTAAAAATACTTCCAGTGAGAAACGAGTGTGTTCATCCCTCTGTCCTGTTTTCCTGTGTGTGATTTTGCTGTAATGTCACTTTAATGTGAACTTTCTGTGTGTGTGTCTCTGTTACATGATTATTATTTGTGACAATTTTATGTTTTTCTTTGAAAAGTAAATCATGGTTTTGAATAAAAACATTAGCAAACATTACAGTCAGACGTGTTGTTAGTCCAGCGGTGTTAGATGTGAGCGCACACAGGAAGTCTCTGTGTCTATTGTCAGTCATTTTGGGATTAAATCATCTTGACTTGACCTCTGTAAAATGTCTATGTTTCAAATTGTATGTTATTTTTTAACATACAGGATATGTTTTATTGCGATACTGATCTGGTGCAATATTAGTTTTTCTGATATTTCATTTGTTTTATGTTTACACCATGTTGAACTTGATGTATGCTGTACTTCGAACAGAACTTAGTTTAATTTGTAGATTTAATTTTTCTGTGTGTGTGTGTGTGTGTGTGTCTGTGTGTGTGTGTGTGGTAAATGGTCTTTTGCTCTGAACTGACCTCAGGTCTTCAGAAGTGGTGGATTTCTCTCTGACCAGGTGTTTCCTGTGGTCTCTCTCTCTCTCTCACACACACACACACACTCTAAAGTCACTGATGTACAAAAATCTGACAGAACCAGTTGTGCTTTAAGAAAAGCTCGTCAGACTCTTTCCAAACCGATCTGTCTGAAGGGTACGCTCTGAAAGAGAAGGCCGAACACATTAGCCTTCAGCAGAGCTGTTCACATCTTCATTGGAACTTCATCAGCCTCAATTTGAGGTCAGAGGTCACCGGTCGGTCACTGCGTTCGAGTATGTGTGAAACTCTTCTAACATCACAGCAGGTCAAAAACTGAGACGAGAGAGTTAACGGGTTTGGGTGTTGTGTCTAGATGAAGCCTGACCTTCTCTCCATCTCACTCTTCTTGTGTACTTTCGGTCACTTGTTCAAATGTGCAGAAGAACATGAAGTACAAGAAATCTTTAAGTTGGAAGTGGTTTATTTGCATGCGTGTGTCTTGTGTGAGATATTCCCACAGATTTGATGAACATAGCCTCCAGAAAGTCTCGAGGCAAACTCTTCCCTCTGAGACATCCTTAAAGGATTCATGTTTTTAGTTTTCTTTTAGGGTCTGTTAGAAGTTGTCATAGACATATTAGGTCAACTGATGTCAGAAACCGGCTCGTTTAGATAAAAGTGTGTGTGAGAGAGAGACATGTCCATCAGTGATGTGGGCGTCGGCTCTGACGGGGTGAACCAAGAAATGAACCAATGAGAAGAGAGCACAGCCAGAACTGTTTCACATCGGCCATTGTTCCTCTCCAACACTGGCAGGAAAGGAAGTATTACAGCCCACACACACACACACACACACACACACAGAACTTCCTGTGTTTGATGAGCCACATGGAGGAGGAGAAAGACACAGACGTGATCACATATCAAACTCGTTGTTAATTGGCTGGAATAAATCTGCTTGGTACAAACATCCATGGTGTGACTGATGAAGCTTGTGGCTTTCACACAGATATTCTCAGTACATCAGTGGTCTCCTAACCTTCATATCTGACCTGTTGACCTGGAGCAGCTGGAGAGTGTGTCAGGGGCGGATCTAGAAAATTATTCATGGGGTGGCATTAAAATTATGAGGCTTGCATGGTTTTTGTAGATTCAAGGAACGCTATTTTTATTCGGTGTATACACTAGGGTGCACATTTTTACTTTGTCCTATTAAAAAAGAAATGTGTGATTGACTTGAACCTGATATCTGGATTTGAAAGTCAGATAAATTAAATGAGATGGTACGGTATATTTAACT
>JAUCMU010000048.1:16081313-16104395 GCA_032275025.1 Enteromius treurensis | reverse complement strand
GGAACTGACAAGCTGTTGTCACCAACACACAGCTTGTAATATCACATATGAAGACACAGCTCAGACAGCACAGTTGAAGCAAACTGACACGAATCCAATCTTTTTTCTATATCAACATTCCGGCCACAGTGCTGCTTTTGAACAAGGTCTGCTCAAGGCTGTGGTGTGGAATAATTGATCTGCTAGCTCTATATTTCAACAGGATATTTTCCTGCTACTGTTCATTAGCTCTATGGGTGGGTGAGGTCTGGCTATGTGGTCTGCACTCTCTCGCTCTCTTTCTGTCTCTTTCTTTAATGAAGCTGAAGCGTGGGATGAGGTCTGGTCTCTCGGCCGCGCGCGCTGCAGTGGGGGTCTCTAAGAGTGATGTATTCGCGCTCCCTCTCGTTAGCAGCTGTCGGCTTAATTAGCGCAGATGCTAACGAGACGTTAACAGCATATGGTGGGAGGGTGGGTGGAGTAAAACAGGATGAAGTGATGGAGGAAACCAGAGGAAACTGTTTCATGTGGGTATGTGTAAGGCGGAGGGAGACGGTGGGTTTCCTCGTTTCGACGTGCCCATCATAATCACTTCGGTCGGGGGTCGGTTTAGGAGGGGTACGTGCCTGACACATAAGACAGCTCGCTGTAATTTTTTTTCCGGCTTACAAGTTTCCTGCATTGAACCTGATCAATCTTCTGAAATTATCTCAGATTTTGGTTTGACAATTTGAAGCTACAATGAATAAACTTGCTAATCACTAGTTTCTGAGGCAAAAAAGCTATTAGAAATCTTTTTTAAACCGTACCACACAAAACTGAAGCTACAAAGAGTACAATTGCTAATTGCTCGTTTCTGTCTCAGAAACTCATAGCAATAGTTTCAAATTGTAGCTTTAGATCCTTTGTAGCTTCTGTCCCAGAAACTAGCGATTAGCAAGTATATTCACTGTAGCTTCAGATTTTGTGTGGTGCTATGTGGAAAAAGCTTTCTAATCCCTTTTTTGTTTTTATTTCACACAATATTTGCTATCCCTGAATTTACAACGATGAATAAACTTGCTAATCACTAGTTTCTGCGGCAGAAACTAGCGCTTAGAAAGCTTTTTTCACATAGTACCACACAAAATCTGAAGCTACAATGAATAAGAATGCTAATTGCTAGTTTCTGTCTCAGAAACTCATTACAATTCATTGGTGCTTCAGATTGTAGCTTCAGATCCTTTGTAGCTTCTGCCTCAGAAACTAGCGATTAGCAAGTTTATTCACTGTAGCTTCAGATTTTGTTAATGTGTAATTCACACAATATTTGCCATGTCTGAATCTACAATGAATAAGATTGCTAATTGCTAATTTCTGTCTCAAACTAATTACAATTCATTATAGCTTCAGACTGTAGCTTCAGATCCTTTTGTAGCTTCTGCCTCAGAAACTACCGGTTAGTGAGTCTATTCATTGTTGCTTCAGATTTTGTGTTAATTCACACAATATTTGCTATGTCTGAATCTACAATGAGTTTACTGTTCACTAGTTTGAGGCAAAACCTAGTGTTAGTAAGCTTATTTTCATACCGCACAAAATCCGAGGCTACGAATAAGACTGTTCATTGTTAGTTTAGGTCTCAGTAAATTAATTGTATATAGCTTCAGATTTTTTAAATATGTAATTCACACATTGCTGTCTGAAGCTACTTGATTGCCGATTGCTCATTTATTTAGAATTAATTCATTATAGCTTCAGATTGTAGCTTCAGATACTTAGGTCTGCCTCAAAAAACAGTGATTAGCATGTTTATTTATTATAGCTTCAGATTTAGTTAATATTTAATTTACACAAATTTTCACCCTGCAAAAAAAAAAAAAATAGGTCAAATCAGCTTGGTCTTAGCTGGTCAACAAGCTGGTTGTAGAGGGGTTTTGGCCACATTTCCAGCTCGCCAGGCTGGTCTTAGGTGGTTTAAGCTGGTTTTAGCTGTTTTTTTCAGCAGGGCTGTCAACGAATAAGATTGAAAATGGCTCATTTCTGTCTCAAACTCATTAGGCTACACTTCATTATAGCTTCAGATTCTTTGTAGTTTCTACCTCAAACTAGTGATTAGCAAGTCTATTCAATGCAGCTTCAGATTTTGTGTGTCAATGTGTAATTCACGCAAAATATTTGCTATGTGAATCTACGAATACATTTGCTAATCAGTAGTTTTAGGCAAAAACTAGCAGGTTTACCACAAAAAATCTGAGACTATAAGAAGATTGTTCTAAGTGTTCTTCAGATTGTTTTCTTCCCTATACTTTAGCTACTTGCGATTAACAACTTTATTCATTAGCTCCTGGTTTTGATTTTGGTATAATCCACATAATGCTAGTTTATTTATGAATAAACTTGCTAGTCACTAGAATCTGAGGCAGAAACAAGCGATTAGCAAGCTTATTGACATACCATACAAAACCTGAAGCTGTATGATTAAGGCTGTTAATTGCTAGTAATTAGTCTTAGTAATTCATTGCAGCTCAGAAACTATGGCTACGCAAACATATTAATTGATTTTAAAATCATCTCACATTTTAAACGTTTTATTTTGTGTTCTAGTTTTAGCTGTTGACTTCACATATCAGTCTGCTCTCTGAATGCTAATTGTCCAGAATAGGTTATAAACCATAAGCCAGACTATATAAGGCTAGGTAACTCCTAATGGAGACTTAATCAACCAAACACATAAACATAAAGAAACTGAAGACCAGAAAGTTGTTTGTTAGTGAGTGAAAGATGTTAATGCAGAAAACAACCTATCAGTCCACACCCCGGCAATCGCTCTCTCTCCACACCTATCCGTTTGTTTCACAAAGGGGTTTAAGTGCTTCCTCCCAATCGTTAACCTCCATCTATCGCTCTCTCTCTCCCCTGCGTTTAAACTGTTTGTCTTTTTCGAGAGGGGCTTTTTGAGGGTGTGAGAGGCTAATGGTTGTATTGATTGGCAAGTCCTTGTGATTATTTGAAAGCGGTGCACCATTATAGCTGCTTGTTTTTCACATTTGAAGTGACAGTTTATAAGTAATCAAGTTTTGCTCAATATACATACCTGAAATGCATTTTATGTCCGTGTGCTGCTATGAAAGGAAAGAAGGGTTTATTGATTTCGTAATCTTTTTGGTTTGTCTTCCACTTTTTATGAGGTGAAAAAGTCACAGTGCATGTATTCATGACATTGTGGAGTCCTAACATACTGTTATTGTTTCTGACACTTTTTCTCTCTACAGGAGTGTGCAGGTGAGCCTCTCTTCATGCTGTACTGTGCTATGAAACAGCAGATGGAAAAAGGCCCTATAGACGCCATCACTGGAGAGGCCCGATACTCCCTCAGTGAGGACAAACTCATCCGACAACAGATTGACTACAAGACACTGGTCAGTGCAAGTGCACAACATTCACAAACTCATCTGTTGTTTCTTTATGTCTCTCCATATTGGAATTTGCATTAAAATCAAGATTAAACCCAAATTTACCCGACGGTCTCAGCTATAATTCATGTGCACAATTCATGCACATTGTTATATAAGAAAAAAGAAAGCTTGAAATCATTTTAAAGTGTCATGCTGTTAGCTAGCAACATGCTAACACTAAACTACAAATTAATTGATTCAATTCATAGTGCACTTCATATAAAGTGTGTTATTCATACTCCCTGCTGATGGTTTTCTTTAATGTTGAGTATTTCAAATCAGCTACTTATAAGCTTTTTAAGAAGGCAACAGTAGGCACTTACGAAACAATAATTATATGGCAACATACTGGAAAATATAATGTTATGTGATATACAGGAAACTATTGCTATATATCACATTGGTATATTGAGATATATATAGCAAATAAGACAATATAATGTTACATGATATATAGGAAACTACTGCTATATGCTGCATTGGTATATACAGTATATAGCAAATAAGACAATATATAATGCTACACAATATATAGTAAACTACTGCTACATACCGCATTGGTATATACAGTATATAGCAAATAAGACAATATAATGTCACATGATATATAGGAAACTACTGCTATATACCGCTTTGGTATATTGAGATATATATAGCAAATAAGACAACATAATGCTACACGAAATATAGGAAACTACTGCTATATACCGCATTGTCATATTGAGATATATATATATATATATAGCAAATAAGACAATATAATGTCACATGATATATAGGAAACTACTGCTATATACCGCATTGGTATATTGAGATATATATAGCAAATAAGACAATATAATGTCACATGATATATAGGAAACTACTGCTATATACCTCATTGGTATATTGAGATATATATATAGCAAATAAGACAATATAATGCTACACGATATATAGGAAACTACTGATGTATACTGCATTGGTATATTAAGATATATTTGATATTCTTGATATATACAGTATATTATATATATAGCAAATAAGACAGACTGCACCACATTTTTATGTGCAATAGATTTTTTGAAACACTCATTTTCTCTTTCACATTTTTTTACATGAATCTAAACACATACATTATTCATAAACATGCAGCATCTTACTATATTATTTGCTTAGTATCATTAATGAAAGTATGTGTCATGTAAGAAAAAGCATTATAAAATTAAAGGTAGATATAAATATACTTCAACATATGTATTATATATGCATTTATGTGTACTGTGTATATTCATGTATGAATAAATACACACAAAGAGTATATATTTTATGAAATATTTATGTTTATTCTTTCAAATGTTCATATTTTTATATTATATAAATATTTAATGTAAAAACACAAAATATATACTTTTATTTGTATTTATAAATACATGATAAATGTATATTATGTAAACAAACACATATATTTTGGATAGGATTAGTCATGTAGGCATCTCACTGGGGTTTTAACCTGATTTTTTTTAACCATTCTAAACAGATGCTAAGAATAAATTGCTCAGACTAATTTATTTCATCTCCTTTTAGACACTTCATTGTGTGAATCCGGAGAATGAGAATGGCCCAGAGGTGACTGTGAAATGCCTGAACTGTGACACTATAACCCAGGTGAAGGAGAAGCTTCTGGATGCTGTGTATAAAGGAAGCCCATACTCCCAGAGACCCAAAGCAGGAGATATGGACCTGGGTAAGAACTCTTGAGAATGATGAGGAATGAATTTGACAGAGAAGGCTTTTTAGCACTTAAAATTGTTAGCAGAGGGTCGTACATATAGATAATCCTAGGTTAACTTGTTTCATGTTGCACACTATTTATACTTTGCCCTGATTTGTAATTAATGCTGGGCAGTTGGGTTCATACTCTACATTTGGAAACCCTGGGTTAATGTTCCTATTTGCATATTTATGAGGTCAATAAGATTGATTGGCAAATGACCCATTTTAATAACTGCCTGTCCATCTCTGAAAATGTTTAGTGTTAAAGTGGAGCTTTCTGTGGCAAAGCACTTAAATATAGAATGAGGTGGTTTATGATTGGTTTTCTGTTGATAAATAATTTGCTGTAAAATTCTGGCACCACACAGTATAGTGTTTACCTTTGCTTCTGCGATTCATGAGGGTTTCATAACCTAGGGTTAAAAGCGGTGCTTAACCCAAATTTTTTTTGCATGACCCTGGGTAAAGAGTGGCCTTACCTGGGGTTAAAAAGATGATAACCCAAAGTTAAATACAAAGTGAAAATTCCTGAAGAGACTGTGTGGCAGAGCGGTTACGCTTCAAGATGGATTAAATATTACATTTTTCAGGACGTTTCGTAGTTAATTAAGTAGTTGATTATTGATTTCAGTAGCGCAAAATGCATGTGGAAGAGTACAAATATCATCTCCACATAGCCTACTTTTTTTTACAAGTATTTTATTTTAATATTGAATATTGTTTAGATATAATATTTTATTCAATTGACAAATATATGTATATAATATATATAAACGAATTTTAAATGGTTAATCGCGATTTGTCACATCCAAAATAAGTTTTTATTTACGTAATATATGAATGTGTACTGTGTATATTTATTATGTACATATAAAAGCACACACATACAGCTTGTTTAATAAAAGACAATATAATGTTACATGATATACAGGAAACTACTGCTATATACTGCATTGGTATATTGAGATATATATAGCAAATAAGATAATATAATGTTACATGATATATAGGAAACTACTGCTATATACTGCTTTGATATATATATTATATATATATATATAGCACATAAGAAAATATTTTACAAGTATTTTATTTTAATATTGAATATTGTTTAGATAAAATATTTTATTCATTTGACAAATTTTTATATATATATATATATATATAAACGATTTTTAAACGGTTAATCACGATTTGTCGCATCCAAAATAAGTTTTTGTTTACGTAATATATGAAGGTGTACTGTGTATATGTATTATGTACATATAAAACCACACACATACAGCTTTTTTAAAATATAAACATTACATATTTTTCTTAAATACATATGCAAGTGTATGTATTTATATATGGCAAACACACACACATATTATATGACCAATTTTTTTTCATTTTGAATGTGATTAATCTCGATTAATCGTTTGACAGCCCTTATATATATACATACACACACACACATACACTAAAGGAGCTGAAATTTATTGACCATTGGTATGCTTAAACTAAATTAATACCATCCCTATTGTATGTTCTTGTAATCAAATGCTTATGTTCAAAGCAGGTATTGTCAGCTGATACAAATGTTCAGCTTATCAGCAGCTTGATATAAATGGATGCTGAAGTCACCGTTGTGGGCACCAGGGAAATAGACACTGAACCATATCATCCACAGCAAGATCCCATTAGCTCGAGCAGTTCCCAACATGATTGTCATCTGGCTCAGTCTGAGTGATGCTATCAGCTGCAGATCTCATCTGGCTTTGCTCTGCTCCTTGGCAGTTGTCTTTCAGAGCCTGTTTGGAAATAAGAAACTGCGATTTCCTCCTGCAACAAACAAACAGGGAGGTTGTTTATTGGAACGGTTTGCTTGTAAGAGGCTTAGTATAGTCATTCCCATGACCTTGATCAGATCCGTAATTCAGATCTGACCTGGACTCTGACTTCCTAGTTATGTCACTCACCTCAGTTACAGCAAGTGCATGTTTTCATATCTGTTCAGTTAGCACAAGCGACTTCGCTCTGCACAGGAAGATTCGGACAAGGTCTGCACAAGGTTGTGCTCTAAATGAAGCCTTTCTAAAGAAGAAAGCTTCCCTCAAGTGGTCAGTCGTCCTTGCTGTGGGTGTGATGTGCGTGTTGTACACACATAGCTAGAGTTTGAGCACATACTTGTCACCAAAAGTGAGGTAAATTTGGCAAAACTTGCTTTGAGAGCCATTTGAGGGCACTCCCAGTTGAAAAATCGATTAACACATAAGTCAAGTCATGAAACATCGTTCCGTTCATATTGGCCCACCAGACTCATCTTGTTTTCTGTTTCAGAGTGGCGGCAGGGGCGGCTGGCGAGGATCATTCTGCAGGATGAGGATGTCACTACTAAGATTGATAATGACTGGAAACGCCTGAACACATTAGCACACTATCAGGTACAGTTACTCTCCACACCTGAGCTGTTACCATGAAAATAAACAGCACTAATATAGAAAATAGTGTTATGGACAGAAATGGAGTCATGGTGAGCTGTAACGTCATGAAAATGTAATAAAATTTATATATACTTTATAATTTAGGGCTGTAACGATATGCGTATTCGTATTGAACCATTCGGTACGAGGCTTTCGGTTTGGTACGCATTACAAACCGAACGATTCAAGTTAATACTTTTATATTTGGAGAAGTTCGGATCATCTTACATACTCGTTTATTTGAGTCTCATTCAGCAAAATGAACGAATCTTTTTTCGAGTCATCTCGATCATTTCGTTCATATATATAAAAAAAATAAAAAGGATAAATAAAATGTTATGTTTTTCCCCTAACACATCTACTACGTACGCACACGCTGATCACAAACAATACAATACTGTAATGCTATAGGAAATAAAAAAGATTAGTACATTTACCTGGGTTTTCAGTCTATGATTAGATCACCTCACCTCTTATCCGAAATGTCTTTTTGGGTCGTTCGTTCATAACGTGACGTGACAGCCCCATAAGCGGGAAAGAGAATTGATAAGGTCATCTTTCGGGTTGTTCGTTTTTTTTGGCTAATAGGGCTATCACGTTATGAAAGAACGACTCAAACCCAAAGACTCGATACAGATTAACTAATTCCAGTAAGAACTTTTCGCAATGCGCATGCACGACTGAACGAATCACTCCCCGAGATGACTCGGTCTTCCCAAGTCACATTAAGATTCGTTCAAAATTAAAGAATCGTTCCAAGAACGACCCATCACAAGCATTTGATCACTTTTTATTAGTTTAAAACTACTACAACTCGTCATTTTTCTGAGTAATGTTGTGTTCCTCAATGTTCTCAGGTAACAGATGGGTCTGTTATCGCCCTGGTGCCAAAGCAAAACTCTGCATACAACATCTCAAACTCGTCCACCTTCACCAAATCCCTCAGCAGATACGGTATGTACTCTCCTATTTTCTCCTTAGACACTGTCATCAAAAGAGCGAGATCACATTTGCCATATTCAACCGTAAGATTTGTATTGCACCCAGAGCTCACTGGCCTCTATTTTTCCCCTGGAAATGCTCACGCTAGTCTCCTGTCCTCATGTCTCCATTTCAAAAGCTGGCAGACTTGATGTTTTTCGGCCTTTCTTTGTGATGATTTTGTTTTGTTTTCGGAGCACTTTGGCTGTTTGTGTGAATAAGAGGTGATGATAGCACAGAACTGAAGGTGTTTTGTTCCTCAACCCCAAAAAAAGGGAAAGGGGATCAGAGAGAAAAAGCTGTTTAATGTCGTCTGTCCTCCTCAGAAGCGAGTATCCGTGATTGCCGCAGAATTACATGCACTCAAGCCATGGCTCTCTCATGGCAGACGTCCATTATATTACCCTTTGAGAGGGGGCTTCATGTCTGGGATAATTCTCTGAGTGCTCAAACACTGGACACACGTTCGTATTGTTGTTCAAGTCGTGTTTCGCTCGTTGCCGTAGAAACGGCAGCGGTTAGCCCAGTCACTGTGGTGTCGGTGCAGATCGTGGTCATTACATGATCTGGCTCTTACGTTTTTTATATTTGATTTCCTGGATATGTAAGCTCCAGAAAATACCTTTGAACATTGTTCCAAATCCCTTCACACCCCAGCACAGGAAGTGAATTCATATCTCCAATACCCTGAGGAACGTTCCTCCCCAGCCTCCAGAATGGACATGGCGATAAGAGCACCGGACAGATATGCATCTCCCTGGGCCTCCGTAATGAAGTTTGACACTCGTACCATTAATAATGAACGATGCATTCACGGGCCACGGGAGAGAACAGAGGAAGTCTTATTTCAGACTGCTCACAGGGTATTTTTATATATTCGTGTCATCCTTTATTATCCTGAGCTGAACATAATATGCGATTTGTGTCACATTGAGGAACGAGATACAAACACTTGTGCGTTGCTAGTGCCGAATGGCCTGCTTGGCCAGAAACATACTCATAAAAGATATAAAAATGCAACTGCAAGTACACAAGGGCAAATGTTTAGCCAGTGAACATCCAATATGGGGATTTCTACATACAAGTATTCTAATATACAAGTTTAGGGGTTATTAGTTGTTTTTTATAATTGCTATTTGAGCAAAAATACTTTAATTAAATACAGTAAAACAGTAATATTAATGCAATTTAAAAGAACTGTTGTCTATCGTTGACATTTATCTTATTTCTGTGGTGATACAGCTGAATGTTAGCCAACATTACTCTAGTCTACAGTGTCACATGATCCTTCAGAAATCGCTTTTATATGATCAGTGTTTGTGTTTGGTTTTCCAGCACACCATAATAAATTCTTTGATATATATTTTAATAGGACTTCATCCACGTCTATTAACAAATTCCTAAAGCAACTTAATGCAAACTACATATTTTTTATAGAAACACTTGAACTAGAAACTTGACCGTAGCAGACCGTTTATGCTAATGCCCATCGTTGGAGCAACACCGTGACGTCAACGCACACTTGTATTGCATAATGAATTGCGTTCTGACACATTTCAGTGCCTGAACGTCTGCGTTGACGTACTTGCACAGAGTAAGTTTCAGCCATTACTGTTTATCTCCGCTATCTTGCGGTCTCTGTTTAGCTTAAAAATGCTCATTCCCTTGTTTATTTATTATTTATTTGCTTTTTTACTATTATGTTTTTCTAAGCCTTGACTTTTTTATGCGGTGTAATATAAAAACGCTGCGAGGAGCCGAATTAAGCTTACAGTGGCTGTTTCTTTCAAGCACGCCGGCCTGCCAGTCTATGACTGATTAACTAGACTCCAGACGCGGGACTCTATCTTTCACTCCCACTTGCCACTTAAGGATAGAATAAACCTGAGGGAGTTTTTGATGGATTCTGCAGATGCAGTATATTCATTGTAGTTTAGGGCATCCACAGGAAATGATCCTTACCCAGAATGCCTTATCCTCAGACAGATTACTGTGCTTAACCATCCATTAGCCAGAGCTCAGCTCCTCTCTCCTCTCATCTTTGATGTGTAACTCCTGGGTATTTAGCAGCCGACTGCTCATCAGATAGAAGAGACCGCCGGACCTGATTTACAACCGTCGATCTGACTGTTTTATGCTGTTTAGGTTTTCGCTTTATATTATATTTATGAAGATGAGTGGGTTCAATACTACCAGAGATTTCTGAACCATCCAGATATCGCAGATTATGATGAAATAAAAGCAATAAGCCTTGAGAAGTCATGCGTTGCAGTGATTTTAATGCTGTATGAGTACCTAAAACATCCTTGGCTAAGGTAAAATTGCTGTAACGCATGGCCTTTCAAGCCGCATTGCTTTTATAAAATGGCTGCGGTATAAGAAACATGATAAAAGATATCAATTTATACTATATTACTTGTTGAACTTTAACATTAATCTGAATGAACTATTCTTTTGGCAAGTGTTATTGTTTCTCATCCTAGCAAATGTAAAAGTAGTGCTATCTGTGATATAAAACGCTAGAAATCATTTGATGATTGACTTTCTCTTTCTCTTCAGAGAGCATGTTGAGGACGGCCAGCAGCCCAGACAGTCTGCGGTCCAGGACGCCCATGATCACACCCGATCTAGAGAGCGGTACCAAACTCTGGCACCTCGTCAAAAACCACGACCATGCAGACCAGCGCGAGGGCGATCGCGGGAGCAAGATGGTGTCAGAGATCTACCTGACACGACTGCTGGCCACCAAGGTAAGCTCGCATAAAGTTGTATTTCTTAATAAGGCTTGCCCTGGTGAAATTAGCTTTCCAGGGGTACATTCCACATTATTGGGGTCACTTCAACCCACTGAGATTGAAAACAACCTGCTGAAACAGTGTTAAAGTAGAGGACTTGGCAACACTGCTCTCAAATCTGCTAATAAATAACATCTGGTCTCGTATATGTATGGGATTTTTCTGAACGTATGATCTACAGTAGTATTGTGAAAAAAGCTTTCCCAATGAATATATTTGACTCAAAAAGAGGCATAATTTCTGCTATGAAAGCCACAAAAATACACAGAACACTGTGGCAAGTGGCAAGAAAACATTTTGCTTTTTGCAAACCAAAACCTCCAATTTTAGATAGCAAGGTATAAATCCCATGTTGCTAGTGCCCTGGACAAGCTCGAATCTTTTTGGAGCCATTTAAACCTGTATTTAGTGTTGTCTGGTTGTGATTGGATCAACAAAGAGCAATCAATCTTAATACCAGACATAAACAGGGTGAAAGAACGGAGATGAATTTTCACTTTGTCAGTCTTTAAGTTTTGATGATGATAAAACCAATGCAAACTTGAGCTTTTATCCTAACCAAATGCAATAAACATCAAATATGTTCCGATCAGCTGCAGTTGTCCTAGATTCACATTCAGTGTTGACAAAGAAATCACTTGAATCTAGTTGAGACGCAATATAATATTCCCACTCATTTCTACTCGTCTGTATTCCTCCCCTATTCTTGGTTCTGTAGGTTATTGCTTTGCCTCCTAATTGTTAGGCTAGGAAAAAAATGAAATCAGAATATGTTTACAAGCCTCTCGGGTGGTCAATTTTGATACATAATAAAAAACGATAGATAAATGTAATGCTGGAGCGGAAGAGAACAGCAGGAGACAGGTAATTTGTTGTGGATCGAGTGCTTCATGGTGCGTGGTGACAGAGCTCGGAATGAATGCTGGGAAACCTCGCGGACTGTGTCTGTCTGTCTCATACACACACACACACCAGCATCCTAATCAACACACTCCATATTATCTGAGAGCCACTGCTGTTCTCCCGCTCTCAGACATGATGAATAAACCGACATCTCCTGTTCGGCTGCTTGAGGCTGTTAAGCGATTTTAGGCCTTTAGTACGTTTTTGCAAGTAGCGATTTTGTGCAGCTGAGAAAGTTCTAGCTTTGTATCGTTACGTTTTTAGCTAAAGTTTGTGTAATACAGTGGTTGTATGCAACTAGCCATAATATAGAGCAGAAAAAAATAGCCCATATTTTTGTTGATAGCATCATCACACTCTACTGTTAATGTCATGCTAATATATAAATAATTCTAGTATTTAATGTTAAGGAGAATTTCTTTTCATTTTGTATGATAAATGTAGTTAATTTTACAAGAGCTTCCTGTTTTTTTTCTTTCACTACAGGGTACTTTACAGAAATTCGTTGATGATTTGTTTGAGACGATATTCAGCACGGCTCACCGGGGCAGTGCCCTCCCTCTCGCCATTAAATACATGTTTGACTTCCTGGACGAGCAGGCGGACAAACACCAAATCACAGATTCAGATGTTCGACACACCTGGAAGAGCAACTGGTGAGGAGCACCACTGCTTATATTAGACTATGGAGTGTTTTATGAAATCTGTTGGATCTTGTTCTCATTATCTAGTGGTTTCCTTCCCCTCGTCCACAGTTTGCCATTGAGGTTCTGGGTGAACGTGATCAAGAACCCTCAGTTTGTGTTCGACATCCACAAGAACAGCATCACAGATGCGTGTCTCTCCGTAGTGGCCCAAACCTTCATGGACTCCTGCTCCACATCTGAACACAAGCTCGGCAAAGATTCCCCTTCTAATAAGCTGCTCTATGCTAAAGATATTCCCAACTACAAGAACTGGGTAGAAAGGTTAGTGAGCTAAGATCTCGCTTAGCAGAAATAATAGTTGCTAATTAAAACCTCCAATGACCTAAACTCATCACACTCATCTGATCCTGCTGTTATGCTGTCCTGCAGGTATTACTCAGACATCGCACGCATGCCCGCCATCAGTGATCAGGACATGAGCGCTTATCTCGCAGAGCAGTCCAGACTCCACCTGAGCCAGTTTAACAGCATGAGCGCCCTCCACGAGATCTACTCCTACATCACCAAGTACAAAGACGAGGTAAGGAAAAACTGACTGTGTTCAGAATGCAATACTAGCATACTGCACTGTACAGTATCCATACTGTTATTCATGTATGGTTCAAAGATGCCAAGATGTCTGAATCAAAATAGATTTTATGTCCATAGAAAGCAAGTGAAATGTAAGTAAAGTGTCTACTTTTAAGGTTTCAAATAAGTTTTTGGAGAATAAAATGTCAAAGTTTGGTTTAAATAATGTTATATTGTAATTCAGTGTAATACAATCTTTTTTTTTTTTTTTTTTTTATAAAAGAAAATCAAGCAACATACTTATTCTGACTTGTACATATTAAAATATATAAAAGAATAAGGAAACATATAAAATTTTATTGTTTTAATTGAGGGGAAAAAAAATCTTACTGACAAATGTGTAAAACCTAGGAACAATTTAAATGTTAAACAGTTTAAATTAAAAAGTGAAATTACAATTAATTAATTACAACAACACTGAATTACATCTTGTATGTACATTTTCAGATACAGCATAGAAAATATCCATTTTGGGAAGACACATTTATGTGGCCAAGTTTAAATGAAGATATTGTAACAAGCCAGATAGATATCCTATTAGAGAAAACAGATTACCAGGTGTAACATTTACCATTCCCAGTTAACCAGGTGTCAACAAAATCAGTAAATATCACATTTTGCAAATAGGAGGTTAAGCATGTTGCATCATGGCATATGCTATTTCAAACAGTGTGCTCTGGTTGCACATATGTAGTAGTTATTTCATGCAAACAGAAAATTCTCTTGCTATAGATAATGCATACTACTTTCTTTGAAAAAAGGGTGTAGAATATCATTCTGAAGATATTTCATACCGTAAAAACGAAGAAAAAATATGGTGGCTTCTCTGACTAGTACATCAGATTTCGACTGAAGCAGGCCAGTATAGACAGTTAAAATGGCAAAATGTGAAATCTAACACTTTTAATACATGGCCACTCGGATATTGTATTATCCATGTAGCCCTTCACACGTAACGCCCTCTGACAGCACACACGAGATCATGTGTCAAAAGCAGTGACTCATTCTAGCCAGGCTGGATAAATGGAGAGATAATGAGCCGCCGAAGGAGACCATTTAGTTCTACCTCGCACAGAAATGTGTGTGTATGTGTGTTTTAGTGAAAAGAAAAGAAATCGACACAGTGGGTCTGCATAATTATTCCAACATTTGCAACTGTGTTTCTTCACCCATTAAGCAGATATAAAAAGGTGTCCATAGTTAGCACCTAGCCTTGTTTCTTTCTAAACGATTTCATTTCCGTCTTCCATTTCCTTACCTTCGGGAGAGTTTAGTCTAACACAACTCATCAAACATCATCTTGGCTCTCTATGAAACCGCTCTCTCTCTTTCTCTGTCTGACATTAATACACTGCAGCTGCTTGCGTTTTAAACAGCCGTTTATGTTCATTAGTCTTTATTATCCAGATGCGCACGTGTCCACATGAACACCCTCACTGAACCTGTGTGAAAACAGGAGGGAAATTAGCAGTCCATTATCCAACGCTGAGGGTGTTGGAGATTCTTTTCTTTGCGGCTTCTTTTGCATTTAGACGCTTGCTTTTGGTTAAACCAAGCAGATGGGTGTTAGCATCACACGCTGTTTCCCAAACAAGTTCTGAGAGGCACATTTGCATTTCCATCAGCAGACAGACACGTACCCAAAGGAAGCGATGAAGCCAAGTGCTTAAAGATCTTGATTTTTGACTGGTAACCAAAAGGTTGTAGGTTCAAACCCCACCTTCTTTGGTTGTAGTGACTTTCTCCATCCTAATCAATACAGGAAGTATCTTTAAGCACTTGTGCTACAAAATAAAGAGCAAGTGTGTGTAATTAAGGCTTTGTGCATTTTATCATATTTATGCTGGGAGTATATACAGTAATTTATAATTGTCGTCACGCTAGCTTGTTGCCTCATAAACCAACTCAATAGCCATCTACTAAACCATGAAAACACTCTAATCTGAGGTCATTCCCTCCTCTACAGATCCTGTCTGCACTACAGAAGGACGAGTTAGCTCGGCGACAGAGACTGCGCAGTAAACTGGAACAGGTTATCGACACCATGGCTCTGGCAAGCTGAGGACCTCCTCCCCATCTCTCCACCCACCTCAGCTGGCTCCCTCTGACCTCCTGACCCCACCCCAAGCCTCGCCCACAGTCATGCGCACACACACACACACACACACAAACACACACTAAGCTAACGGACTGCAAGGACAGAAGCAGTACACTGGAGACCCCTCAGCCCAGGGTGGAAATCCTCTTTCATCACTTCCTTTGAACTCAACATGCACCAGAATGTCTCCCCAGACACCACGTCCAACCAATAGGATGTCGATTTTTTGGATTTTTATCATTTTGGAGTGTGTGTTGAGCCATGCTTGTGTGCTTTACTCACCAAGGATGTCTTGTATTATGAGCCAGAAGACCTTAAAGCCCATGAAGGATAAAAGCTGTGTTTTTTTCCCCTCCCTGACATACAGAATTTTGATTTAGCGCTTACTTTACCAATTTTTTTATTTTTTTTTTTACTCTTTGGGTTGATCAAACGACTCACTCACTCCAGTCTCCTGCCACTTGTGTTACTGCTGAATTTGCACAATTTACAGGAACTACAACAAATGAAAATGATATAAATATATATATAAATGTGTATAGATATATAAATACAACTGCATTTTTATACAAAAAGAGTGAAAAGATGCGTACAAAGTTTTCCATTTTAACATAGAAAAGAATAAGATGAATTTGATATGTGAAACAAAGACTGAACTATGAAAAAAAAAATATTGAAAAAAATGTCCTGTGCCATGTTTTATTTGAATGTTGTTTAGTGCAAAAAAAAAAAAAAAAATTTTCTTTAGATAAAATGTGCTATGATTTAAATGTTGACTACCCTAGTGACTGAAGAACTGAGAGTGAAAAAAATGTGCAAAAAAGAACAAACTCAGACAAATGTGTTCCCATGTGGTACCTAGTGTTTTTTGGGGGGAAGTCGTCCTCACGAAAAACAAAAGGTTCATTGTTTAGTTGGTGAATGAATCTGTGTATTTAGTTTTTGTACACTTTTTTTCAACCTTTATTGCTATTATGGTTTTAGTCTGAAAGCCACTTGAGGATATATTCTTTGCTATTCCGTGTGAAAACTCGATCGGAAATTAATAATTGGCCGTTTTTATTTTGTGTTCCTTTCTCATATTCAGACGCGAGCACTCTTAACCTTGGTTACTTTTGCACAAATCAGTCTAGAATGAAGGAAAACTTGTGAATGAAGAACTGACGAATGTGTTCCGTTACTGGTGTCAGAATGGGGCATTCTGAGAAAGTTCAGTGACATCACAATAAATGTAGCAAATGTTAATTCCATGCAGTTCCACTTCTCTTACAGCAGCCTCTTTTTTTGTCAAAAGCTTCCAAATCAAACTGTTGCGCACAGAACGTGTTTGAAGCTGAATGCTACCCATTCAAGAAAACTGTTAGTTAAGCTAAGTTGATTTGAATTCATCTCAGAAAGCCGTTCTTAAACGCCATCATGTCAGCAGTAGATACTTTCAATGGAATATTTGTATTTATTTTATTTTTGATTGTTCAGTTTTGAGCTTATAAGCTATGTGGTTTCCTTATGCCAATTTTTTTTTTTTTTAAACAATCCACTATTTCGTTTCTATCAAGATTGGTGATTTGCAGTGTTACACATACAAATGTGAAGGGATTCTCAAACTGTTTCAGGGGTATCAAGCGGATGAAGTCGAGCTCTGCTTTACTTTTCTTCGCCATCTTGGTTGTTTTGGAGTTTCTCTTTATCTTTTCTCTTGCGAGCGTCGGTAGCTCTGCGAGGATGTGTATTGCAGTGACTGGCTTTCATGTGCTGCAGCAGTTCTCTTAAAGTCAGTCATGTTCAAACAAGAGAAAGCCTCTCCTCCTTTGGCTTTCCACTGAGATTAAAGCAGAGGTAGACTTTCTGAGATGCGATAGAAACGTCTTTGAAAGATTTAGGTCAGAAACCCAATGAGAGAAGGAGCGAGGCGCACCAACCGAACGCTTGACAGGATCTCGCCCGCGTTACCTCAGCCATACATCAGGGTTCGTTCCAGCTGGGAAAGTAATAATGAATCACTCTTTACACATTTATTTATTTTGGGATTACGGTTTTGACGTTATTGATTTCATGCCATTGTAATTTCTCCTAATCAACCCGGAGCAGGCCTCCACAACGCATCTTCCACGGTCAAGACAATCTTCTTGTTGACTCAAAATGTTCACAGGTGTTTACGAACTGGAAAGTGAATGAGATCAATGCTGCAATGCATTTCTGTCTTAGAGCTACGTGGAAGGAAGCATCAATGAAGTAGATAGATTGATAGATAGACTTCCTAAAATACAGGACACAACTGTCGGACGTATATATGTCTTAATTTTAGGAGCAGAAGGAAAGGGCTAGATGTTTAGCATAGGTGACTTTCCTCCAGTAGATGAGTCTCTGCATGCTTCAACGTTACAAAATGATTTACGAATACAAGCATGCTGTTCTACTTTCATTTCAAAGGCTGATGATGTTCATTCTACATATCATAATGTACGATCTTTTTTTTTTTAATTGTCGTTTTACGGATGGAAAAATCTCGATGTGCTTTGCTTTGTACTACGTTAGCGGGACTTTGGTGATGGTGATTGTAAAGCAGCTGGTTGCATTGTAATGTCTCAGGACGTGTGTTTCACTTTGATGTCGTCTTTGCCTTTTTTTTTAATGCGATTTATTTTTTTATGACGAGTGCTATCTTTGATTTTCAGTCGTTTTTAGATGTTGAGTTGTGGAACATGTGGAACTCTTCAGAGATATTCTAACATTTCAAAGACTTCGCTTTGTAAAGTATTTGAGTGATGCCTCTCATTTTACGACACTTGTTTTGAGAACTACTTTGAATACAGGAACAAACAGAAGAAGGAAAACAAGCCGAACATAAGGCGTTTCAGACTCACAGAGCTTTTGTTTTGCACAGAGTGCCTTGTCAACTCTCTCTCTCATTTTTCTTGACCTCCTCCGACCTTACCATTTTCCACAATCCATTTCTTTTCACACGCCTCTTTATCGTTGTCTGGCCACGCCCACTTTCTTACACTCCTCCTCAGTCCAAAAGAACCAATCCGAGTTTTGATTTCCGCTCATGGTGTTTCCAGATTGAAGAAAAAAATCCTTTTTTGGAAGGATGAATTAACTTAAGCGTAGGAACAAAAATGTGAGCATGTAGATTTCAAAGAAACGAAAACTAAAGAATTTTAATACTTTATTAATTCTGATACCTTTTGAAGAGTTTCAGACTTGAATCAACTGTGACAGGTTGGCTGTTAAATGCTCATTGTGTAAATATTGTGCTCTTTCCTATTTTGCAAATTTATTATGTGTAAATATACACATGCATCAAGGAGAGATTAAACATTTTTCGCTAAAATTGTTCGTGTCCCTGGTCTTCTGATTTCCAGTTGTTGTTACACTACATCTTATATGTGATATTTTGAATCTGATGGCAAAAAAAGGTCCATTGTCAATTTTATAGCAATGCCATGAGGGTGAATTTTTAGTCGACAGTGAATTTGAATACAAGATTCATGAGGTGAAATTTCTTCAAATGGATTTCAATATTTGAAATTTTGTCAACAAAACAACAATACATATGCCCACACCTTAAGGGCTGTCGCATGAATTTAAAGACCTGGGATAACATTTTATGCTTGGGCACCTACAGTATTACAATTATTACTTTAGCCTATATATTCTTCTTTATTGCAAAATTATAAAGCAGCATTTCATTTCAAGGCAACCCTGGAATTCATTGGGATGAACTGAAAAAAAAAAAGGGTTGGGTGAAGTCAGCTAAAGTGGGCTAAATAAGGTTGTAGCATCATATCTCCTTAAATGTTTCAATGGAAATTGAGGGTGAAAATAGCTTCATAGGCCTATGTATCCTTACAAAATCTTAACAGTTTTAAAAGAATTTGCATTGCAGACAGTATGTCAGGACATGCAAAGAAAAGAAAAGGTTTGAAAGTTTTATAGGGCTAGATATGTATCCATACAAAATGTTTACAGTCTACCAAAAAAAAAAAAAAAAAAAAAATGCTTGTTAAGCATATACCTATTTGCACACAAAAGACCAATGAAACACACACCTATACAACATGATCAGTTATATTTAATTGTGTTGTTTAATTAAATATTCATCCAACTTTCTACTTAATGAAATGCATTTATGTTGCTATGCCGCACTGAAAAAAAACTGTGTAAATTTACTGTTAAATATGAACTGATTTAAGTTGAAATTATCTCTTTTTATATTAGCCCATTTTAACAGCTGGTCCATTTTACCTGAACGTTGTACCGTGGCCCAAGAAGGTATACCTGCTGGCACTCTAACTCTCATAATAGGAACGTTTTTTATACTTTTTCACATTTAAAAAACATATGTAAGTAAGAATTCCATTAAATCTCATGCATAGCTTATTTAAAGGATAAATTCACACAAAAATGAAAAATCTGTCATTAATTACTCACCCTTGTGTCGTTCCAAACCCATAAGACCTTCGTTCATCTTCAGAACACAAATTAAGATATTTTTAATAATATTAGAGAGCCATCTGTCCATCCATAGACTGCACTGAAATAATCCCAGATCCAGAAACGTGGGAAAAAAATAAAAACAGGTCAAAAAAAAAAAAGTCCATGTGACATCAGTGACTAACCTCGTTGACGAACTCAGCTTCAGTTTTGCGCAGATACGAGAACCCTTTTTGCGCAAAGAAAACAAAAATAACATCATATACTCAACTATTCTTCTCAGATGAATCAATATTACTGTATAAACAGGCATACGCGCAAACAGCCGCAGATTGCACACATGCGCGTGCTTTCACCCGGATGTAAACAAGGCTAATTACGTTAAATACATTAAAGCTTGCATATACGCGTCGAGATACCTTTAATGGCGGAAGTCGTAAGTCACTGGGGAAGAGTAAATTATGTTATTTTAGTTTTATTTGCGCAAAAAAGTGTTCTCGTGGCATCGCAAAAGTGATGTTGATACGCTGATGTCACATGGACTGTTTTACCGATGTTTTTGCTACGTTTCTGGATCTGGATAATTTCAGTTGCATTGCTGTCTGTCTGTGGAGGGCTGATTGCTCTCTGACGTCATCAAAAATATCTTAATTTGTGTTCAGAAGATGAACGGAGATTTTATGGGTTTTGGACGAAATGATGATGGTGAGTAATTAATGACAGCATTTTCATTTTTTGGGCGAACTAACACTTTAATTGTATTTTGAAGTCATTTAACAAAATGGCCCATTTTAGGTGACTTCAACCTATTCATATTTATTTCCGTAGTTGAGCTGCTGGCCATATATAGATAGATAGGATAGGTCGATACTAAAATAGTAAATTAAATGACTAGCATATAATATAACTGCAAATGTATCTTACATAAACGTGCAATCAATCTTTATACAAATTTAGTTATGACCAGTAAAGGTGATCAAATCGTTAACATAAAATAATGCCAGGAATAGGACAGGTCCCATATTAATAGTCTTCTGTGTTGTCAGCTGACTATAGAGAGAGGCGTTGAAACGCGAGTGAACGGTACGTACGAGTGTTTATCTGATAGCGTCCTGACATTTAAGTCCCGGTAATGACGGAGGAACTGAGATTTGGCTCTTTATTCAGCTCAGTGAGCCCCGCCAGATGAAACTGCCCCCATTAGTTTGGAGCATGTAATCGCTCAGACTAATTCAATTAAAACTCTTTTTGAAGGAAAGCTCAAATTGCCCTATGATTGCGAGCCCACCGAGTCTTTAAATGATTCTGTCAGACTCGAATGTGCATGTACCAGTAAAGCTGTGATTTATGGCTGCCTGGCAGTGGATGTGATTTTCTTTCCTCTAACGTTAAGCAGTTACAGTCAATGACGGCCGCCGCGAACGGCGAGAGCAATTAAAGCTTCATTCCACTTTTGTTGCTAGATGAGCGACACGATGATGCTCTGATTCTCTCAGTCAATACTTTCACACGCGTCATTTCTTCTCAGGCACCTTTTCCTTTCCTTTTCAAGAAATGTTCATTTGGGTGCAGGAGTAGATAGGTCTACGACGGCTTTCTCTTCTAGTTTTTGCAGAAGAGAAAGCCGAGAAAAAAAAATGCAGATGCTTGGGGAATAATAAACAACTGTCCTCCAAGGAAAATCAATCAAAATGCTTCTAAGACCGTTGAACAGTTCTGATTTATTTACATGTGTGTATTATAAACTAGCAGTCAAAGTTTGGAATAATGAAGATTTTTATTATTTTTTTAATATTACAATTTAATATTGAAATCAGAAATATTACGATTTCAAATAGCTCTTTTCTATTTAAATTTTGTTTTAAAATGGAATTTATTTACGTTATGCAAAGCTGAATTTTTAAGCATTGCTACTCTAGTTTTTATTGTCTCAGAAATAGTTGTGCTGCTTAATATTTTTGTGGAAACCGTGATACAGCCTACTATTTGAAAGTTTGGGGTAAAAACATATAGACTAGACAAAAAAAGAAAAAAAAATATTTTGTGCATTTCATTTTTGTTAAAAGTAAAGACAATTATAATGTTAAAAATGTTTTCAAAAGCTGTCCTGCATCCAATAATCCTAGAAAAAACAATTCAATTTCAATTGCGTCAAATCAGCCTATTAAAATTATATGACATTTAGGACTGGGGTAATTCAGTTAAAGACTACCTATAGTGCATCTTGGAAGGGTATTAATGTAAATGGTAATGAAAATGTTACTAATATCAATGTTTTTTAACCATAGATTGATGATATTACGTTTTAATGACATTCCTGAATTCTGACTGGTCTAATGAGTCTAATTTATTCCTGATGAATGAGGGGTCCTTGTATCTTAATGTAAACCTACAAGTTCAGTTAAATATGTCAGAATGCCAGATGTGTTCATTAGGCCTTACAGTATACATGCAGCCTAAATAAAGAGGTACTTTTAATTTCTCGACAGGAACAGATGTCATCATTAAAGACTTCTGGTCATTGTTTCCCTGGAACACAAACTGGGAGGACTGGGGAAATGATAAACGACAGCTGTGAATGGAGGTAAAGTCTGTAGCTCCTCACTGGCTTTCCAAACACATTTTTTCAGGTGTCTTCAAGCTGGTTAAAATGAACGGTGAAGAGTTTAGTTATTTATTTTCACATTCTGGTTTATTTCACGATGAAGTGCCAAACAGACACTTGGAATTTGAGGTTTAAAACGGAAAAATAACTATCCACCTTTTTCTTCCTGGCTTGCGATCTATATAGAGTATAGGTATAGACTATAGATGTATAATTTTGAATTTTGACTAGTTTTGTGAAATTCATCCGTTTTCTGATATTTCACACCTCCACCAGCTCAACTTATCTGCCTTCCACCATATTCCCCTCTATATTTTTCTCAATCCTTCTTCTGGGGGGGGGGGGGGGGG
>JAUCMU010000048.1:16015958-16026303 GCA_032275025.1 Enteromius treurensis | reverse complement strand
TCTCGAGGAAGCGCGGCTCAGCATCATCTAGACAGATCGACTGACCAACAGGAGGATGGCGTTCACACCGAACGCGCACATCTTCACGGACTTCGGTCCACAATCACGGCTCGCGAGTTTTCCTCCTACAGTCTTTTCTCCGGATGCAGCGAGGAAAATACAGGGGATATTCGTGCTCGTGCTTAAAATGGCGGCCGAAGCAGAGAACGCCAATCCTGCCTCTGGGATTCCAGCACCGCCGAAATCCCTTGCGGTTCCCAGCACGGCAATAGGGTTGCCAGTTCCAGCAAAATACCCTGTGGTTCCCAAATCAGAAAAGACTGTTTTTATCCTGTTTCACGGCGAGAGGGGCCGTGTACATTCCAGCCAGTGCGGTTGCTAAAGCCTTCAAAAAGACTTGCAGTCCCTAAAGCGCAAATAACAGGTCCCAGCCCCGTTTCACGGAGTAGCGAGCTGTGTAGATCACAGTTGGTCCCGGTTGCACAGCCTAGTGCACTGTTTACAGCCCAGTCGGTGCCGGTTTCACAGCCAGGAGTGCTGTTTAATGCCCAGTCGGTTTTAGTTTTTCAGCCAGGTGAGCTGAGATCTTCCCCTGCGGGCACAAAACCGCAAAGGACAGATTTTAACTCCATCTCATGGCGAGAGGGGCTGTGTTCAGTCCAGCCAGACCCAGTCACACAGCCTGACGAGCTGTTGAAAGCCCTCACTGTTTCCTGCCATTAATTAACGGGTCTCAGGCCCGTCACACCGTACGAGGGGCCGTGTTCAGTCCAGCCAGTCCCAGTTATGCAGCCTGATAAGCTGCTGAAGGTCCTTGCCATTCCTAGCCCCGTTACCGTGTAACGGTACAAGGAACCGTGTGTTACTCAGTCGGTCCCTGTTACGGAGCCTGAGAAGCTGAAGAAGGCCCTCATTGTTCCCAGACAAGTTTTAAAGGGTCCTAGCCCTGTAGCACGGTAAGAGGGGCCGTGCTCTACCCAGTCAGTCCCGGTCACGCAGAATTGATGGTGTGCGATCCGCCAGACTTTGTCTGTGATCTAGATCCAGTGTGGCCGGATCCTCCAGACCCAGTCTGTGAACCGGATCCCTGGAGGCCTCTGAGTCGCTGTCTGGTCGGTTTGAGAGAGCCTTACCAGTTGGCACAGCCGGCTTTGAAAAAAGCCACCAACTCGCAGGATCCGCTGACAGCCGCCCAGTAAAGAGACCTAAAGATCGCAGGAACTCTTTTCAGTAGATCAACCGTCAACTTTAACAGCCAAGGGGATCTTCAACTCTGAACGGCGAAGGCTCTGAAGCGAAAAGCTGCATGTGCACTGCGCTCGTGCCGTCTTATACTCACACAGTGATGAGGTGCACCTGAGGGCAATCAAGTGCACGCCAATATTCATTGGCCTTTTATATAAAGCTTAAAGGCAATTGGTCTCTCTGGCGAGTTCCCAAATGTAGCGTTGAAGTGATTCGACTGAAAGGAAAGGGTAACTGGTATTCTTTACAGTACCATTACCATACTTAATAATGAATAATATTAAATACAAATGATCAATAATTAATTGATAATGGTTTCAGTATTTATTAATCTTTGTCAATACTAATAAATAAAATACCACAGCGATAATTGTTAGTTTCTAGCTCAGGTCTATTAAATAAAACAGATATATTAGCAAGTAGTATTTAAGTAAGTTAACTAATTTCAACAAACTAATGAAATTAATTACATCCTAAATAAAATTTGTTTACATAACATGTGTGTACTGTGTATATTCATTATGTAATAAACATTATAAATACAGAAATACACACACATGCTTGTACGTATTTCAGAAAAATATGTTATGCTGTATATAAAATATATTTAAGATTATAAATATTGTTTGTGTGTGTGTAATGTATGTTTGTATTTATATATGCATAATAAATATTCACAGTACACACACATAAATTCTGTAAACAAAAACTTTTATTTTAGAGGCAGTTAATCGTGATTAATCATTTGACAGCACTATTATCTATTTTATAGACTCAAATCATACATTTTTTCAGTTACAGTCTTAGCTGCGCTTGGCTTTGTTTCTTTTCTCTTCTAGCAGTTTTTTTCTTTTGCTGTTTTAAATTTATTCTGATGTATAGGTGACAGAAAATGTGTACTGTGTGTCATGACAACAGCAAAGGCTCTAACGTGGCGTTTCATTTATGCAGAACCAAAGCGCATAACCTACAATTCTTGTGGTGCCTCGCTAGCACAGGTATTTCCTTTAGGAAATGCAAATCTTTGTGAAGCACATCTGTAGCTCTGCACTACATATATAGTGTATCATCTTAGCATGTGCACATCAAGAAGCAAAGCTAAGAGAAATTTCATTTTATAAAAGCCATCTGTTTGCATGTGAGGCAAAGCAATGAGATGTGTCCCTGGAGCCTCGGGCTCCATCACGGTGCTGTCAGGGAGAATTGAGACAGTTTGCAGAGTTTGAGGGGGTCCCTGGAGGGATGACCATTGTGGGCATTACATAGAAGAGAGCAGGTCTGAGCCCTCACTGCTAATTGAGCTAATTAAACCTTCTCAGAGGGGGTCCTAATGAGGCGCTAACGAGGGTTCTATAATTACATATTTACTCATTTACTCGTGCAGTGACTAGAGCTCACTCTCACTCTTATCAAACCGTTTGATTTTTCTCAGGGAATGCAAAGGTTTGCCAAAGCTGTGTGAGATGGGGGACTGTCTCACCTTTTTTTCTCTCTTTTTTTCTTCACATTTTATACAGATGTGCCAATATCTCTTTGTATCTAATGTATTACAAAATGTAATATATTATTAACAATAGTAAATATATAACACTGTATAAAGTGTTTTTGTACAGCCAAATGTAATATTATTAATACTATTATGAAAAAATGTAAATTGAATGTAACAAAAATCATATATATATTCAGTAATAATGAAAGTTTAAATGAAGATATTAATCTACATTTATAATGTAATGTATGGAAGGAGGTTCAATAATAATACTAAACAGCTGATCATTGTTTTTAACTATGACTGTTGTTTTTAACTACAGTATGTGTTGTGCATGAAATGAAGATGAAATTCAATCAAAATTATCAAAATTGTATTCTTTTTTTTCTTCTTAAGTCAGTACAGAGGACATTGTATAATTTGACAACAAATTATTTAATGGGACAGAAAATAACACACTGTGTGGCTGAATTTAGTGTGAAAAGACTAACGAACATTTGCTTCCACAGCAAGGTGGGAAGCAGGTGACAGAGAAATGAGACCCCGATAAGACAATGACACATCTCACTAATACATCCAGCTTCTGTGAGTGGAGGCTACATGCTCTCAATGCTACCAAAATCATTAAGGATGTGTGAAGAAATGTGTGTGTGTGTGTGTGTATGTACAGTAAATCGCTTCAGTGCTTCCCAATAATGCTGGTGTGTGTGTATCTTGGGATTAGAGAGCGATGTAAGGCCTCATGCTGAGTCTAATATGTAACAGAAGGCTGTGTCCTATTAAAGTTTCTTGTTTCCAGCTAATGCTGTACTGTCCTATAACTCAGTCTGTTTATTATTTTCAAACAATGTCATTTTAGCTAAATGTTCACATTTTCTGTTGAAAACCAGATGTCAAAAGTTGCCTATACAATGCTAGGGTGATGTGGATGTTTGCCAGGGCATTGCGGAGCAATTGCTATGTTATTCAGTTGGGTTGTAATGTGTTGCCAGTTTTCTAATGAACTGTAAAGATTGAAAACATTTTTAAACATCTTTAAAACAGTTACTTTTTATTTTGATAATCCACTTTAGACACTCCGAAGACGGGGCAATAGACCAACTTAAACCTGATATAAAGTCAATGGTGCAATATTTTCTTATTTAGAGAGCGTTACTAAAAAATGCACCTCTGGTTGGCTCCACAATGTGAGATAACTTATCACAAACAGGGACCTGCAGCAGCACACAAACATGCCAAATATAAAAAATTAAAAGATTACATTTGAAAAGAAAATTATGGTGTAGGCTACATAAATATTAAAACGTACTAATGGATAGTCATTACTTGTATCAGAATTAGCCTATTCGCTTGCACATGAGCAGATCTCTGGAGACGCGTTCATTCTGTGCTCCTTGAAATTCTGTCATTTAAATAGCAAATGCACCACGGCGCGAATGCAACTTACTCTTAAGGCAGGCGTACACAGTGCGTTGTTTGAGATCGTACGAGCTTGCATGCGATTTTTTTGGTTGTCTGAAGAAATCGTCTCTTCAGAAATTACGAAACGAGAAAAGTGCCTTACGAGCACTTCCCGACCTCGTGATCATTTTTAAACATGTTAAAAAACTTCGGGGGCTGTCGGATTGAAAGTGTGACGTGTGTGCTGTTGAACGAGCCGATTTGTTGAGCAAACTGGAAATGACCAATCAGAAGCTTAAAAAGAAAACCACAGAAGAAAGATGGTCATAGCAGCGGATATTATTGCTTTCTGTTATTGTCTCCTTTTATTTTTTCTCGTTTTTATTAAATGTATGGTTCGCTCCGTTTCATTTCTCATTTCACTCCGTTTTTCACAAGTTTATCACACAACAGTAGTAAGCAAATAATCCATTAATCACGATGAGTATGGCTTCTCCTTCTCTTGTTGTTTGCACGTCATGCCACATGTATAGTTCATCTCTCTCTGTCGGCGATAAAGGTTTCACATGTGATAAATGCAGGGATATAGTTACCGTGCGTTCACACCGCCACCGGCGAGAGCATCAAAGTGGCCAGAAGTCAGAGACCGTCTCTGAATTTAATAAATAATCTCAACATTATACATTACCATCAGTCTGTTCTCCTATTTGAAAATGTTCAGTGCTTTGCTACAATCTGTATTGTTAAAAGCGCCATATAAATCAAAGTGATTGATTGATTGAGGTTTATTAAGAGTCTAAAAACCTGTTGAGTAGCACACAAAGCAGACAGATTTCATCACTCTGAATGTAGCCTACGGAATATGGCTGATTTGTTGACAGATATCCTCATAAACACCACAATAGCATAGAAAATGTATGATGAATCCATCGCTCAAGGTGCTTCTCACTTTAAAAGTTGCAGATGAAATATTTTCATCAGCTCTGACAAAAAACATTGATGAAGGGTCGTGATGATGTACGAGTCTGCTTTGAAGTGCTTCCCAATTGAAAACTTGAACATCTAAAGTGCACAGGCTCAATGAAGCCATTCTGCTATTCCAAATGGCCATATAGTGGACCAATGAAGACTGATTATTACAAAAGATGTTGCCTTTGCAATTCACAACTCATTTTAAATCTGTAATATTTTCATGATAAAGTTCATTGTAGACATTAAAGACCGTGTAAAGTCAATTTTGAGAATTGTTTGTAAACCCGTTAGAAATGCATTGTTAAAACATATTACAAAGACTGTGACCTATATAATACTTAATGGTGGAGATATTCCGTTAAACAGTTTTTCACCATTTTAGTGAGCAGGATTTATTGGGGGCGGGGGTGCTCTCTTGGTACTTATCAAACAATTATCGTTCTTGCACAGTGCTGCTTCAAGTTACACACAAATAATAACTAAAGCGCATAAGCATCAGTGCATCAGCGCATCAGCATTCGTCCGTTTAATCATGATTTGCTAGAATTTACAAAGCAACTGAGCTGGTCTCTTTATTTAAATAAAGCTGCTTGAGGAAAACAGTTTTGCCGTGAGGGGGCGTGGTTTCAGCACAGCAAGTGGACGCGCCCCCAGCGTTTGAGAGCAGAGAGGATGGCTTGTTTTTTCAAGATTTTGTTACCTTATTATGTTTTTTTGGCATTCAATTTTGGCTGGGTGGTAAATAACGTGTTTTTCTCAGAACACATGTATGTTTTTTCTAAACTGTGGAATTGATTGGCAAACGTTATCCAATTTTGAAGTCTAAGCAATGTTACTGGCCAAAAAAAAGCTGCTTTATAGTTAAAGCAATTTGCTATACTTTTTGCTTAAAGTTTACGAAGAAGACAAAATAATGTATACTGATGTCATTCAGACCTGAAACATGCATTTAGAAAGTAAACAGGCTTAATTCTGAGGCCTGTGTAACATTATAGGTTCTATAGATAAAGCTGCACTATAAAGCAGCCCAAGAGTATGTTCTGTTTGATTGAGTGCCGGTGTGTTTTTGGCCAGGCAGAGCTTTAACCTTCCTTTGATATGGATAGTAGCCATCAGTCACTGAGCCTTGCGCTGACCTCTGGTGTGAGCTATAGATCCAAAGGCATTACAACTGACTGAGCATGAAGGGGGAGCGGGCGAGAGTTTTAGGGGGCTGCTGGCCAGCTGATACCCCAGATGTGCGGCTCTGTTTGGGGCATGTCTGGCAGTGGAATCATGTTCTTACAATAAGGGCTTACCCTGAAGAGACCCTGCTGGTCTGCCGAGCACATGCCAGATTTCATTTGATATTCTCTTCTAATCTGGGTGGATACAAATATAGGAAAATTTTGAATAGATATGGAAACTCCCTCACCTTTAAAAGCTAAAATACTTCACAAGGGGCTCTTGTATCCCATACGTCTTCCCAAATTAACATCTACTGTTCATTTACTCAGCAGCATAACATTTCCGCAGCTCTGCACTTCTTTTTCCATACACAGCGCTTACAAAGATAGTAGAAATGTTAAACAAATAGACACAGAAATAAGCTGTGGTGCCTTGTTTATCATCCACATTTGGACGAGTTCATGTTAGGTCAATTAGTCTCTTTTTTCCCCTTGTACTTCCCACTTCCTTCTCATCTCTCTTTCCAACCTCTTTCCCCTCAGGTCCCGTAGTGAAGGACACGATGTGTCTCTCTTCTCCGCTTGGCTGAAGCGTTTTCCATGCGCTCAGAAAAGTGGCACTACTACGTCTATCCTTTCCCATAGAAGAACCTAGAAGTCTCTCATCTCTCCGTATGTTTACTTTCCTCTCATTAACACCACTCCCCAGTATAGCAACCCTATACCAAACTCCAAAAATGAGCGCACTTACTATTTCTAGAAAATACAGCTGAAAAAAGGTATCTCCTCCCAAAGGTTAAGTAATTACAAGTACAGAATCGTACATTTATTCCATTTCAGTTGGAGTTTTTTAAAGCGCTCTTTCACTTTTTTGTTAATACTTTCATTCATGTAGGTCTGTTTAAGAAGGGTTTTTTTATGAGGCCTAGGGCTGGATGAAAGATGTGCTCTTTACTGTCCTGGAAGTGCCTCAGTTGCTGACAACTGCACACTGAGTAGCAAAAGTGAGTGTGGAGTGCTTCATGCTCTAACAGGGGCGTCTGGTCACGATTAAAGCTCATTGGTTTCTGTCAGAGTGTGGGGCTACTCGCCTGTCCTGTGATAGATGAATTAGCGTAACTGAATAAGGCCCTTGGAGAGAGCCTTCCAACTAAAGATGAGATTCACACAGACAATATAATGTAACGTTGGAATGAATTCACGGTGTTGAAATGGGTAATTTCTGTGGCACTGCTGTCTTAAAGAGAAATTGCCAAAACTCATGTCTTCCACGGGTCAGATAAGCAAACTCATATCATTGTTTGAACCAATGTTGCTTTGCTAGAATGGCCAGGATGTTCTCTTAAACAAATTTGAATTGAACAGCTCCATTTAGAAAAACACAAACTGAATGAAACAGCTTACAACTAATTAAAGGAGAAGGCATTAACGCTGTTTTTTAAACGTATTAAAAGTAAAAAGTTTACAATAGTATTTTCTTAAAAATGTTCTTGAAAAAAATGTTTTTTTACAACTTTGAAAAATCTTTTTTTACAGTCTATCTTAAAAAATTAATAAATGAAATTGCTCTGTATTACTACTATATATAAATGTATTACTTTTATACAAGGGAAGGGCCCGCTCTAGTAAAAAAATATATTTATTTCTTACTAAGCACAGTTTAATACTAATAGCATATTTAGTAAGACATTTACTGCTTTAGACACATAAATAGAATTTAGGCTGATCTATAAACTATAATCAAACTTTATTTGAAGTTCAACTTTTGCACAACACACAGCCTAAGTAAAACACAGCCTAATTTTATTTTAATTAACCTTTTAATGATAAGCCTAAAATGTGTTTTAATTACCTTATTTTTGAATAACATCCGTCTTTAAAGGCAGGATAAGCGATTTCTGGAAGCCAATGTTGATATCCGAAATCACCAAAACAAACATGCCCCTACCCCAAAAAGCTCTTGCCCCTATTTTTAATAGCTCCGCCCAACACATGCATAGCCTACACAACCTAGACAACGATTAGTTCTGTGAAACAAAGTAGAACAAATGTGACACCGTGTCTACACTGGATGCAAGCAGTGCGACAAATCTCCAAAAGAAAACTGCTGCCAAGTTCAATTTATGACTTCTTTACACAAATTTCAAATGATTTTCAATGGTCGTTTTAATTGCGTCCAGGGTAGGCAGACTTTAGTTGTCACGGCCCAGCGTCGGATGTAGACAAGGTGTTACAATATAGCTGATACAACATTTACTCGGGTCTTACTTCTTGCCTTATCGTTCGGCAGACATTATTCTCTTTTGTTTTTTAACCTTCTGTCACTGGGCACGGCTGTTCACCGAACGCACTCTCCTCCACATCATTAGTAGACACACCCCTTACTGCTGATTGGCTACAAGTTTGTTTGGGTACTCAGCATTTTTGAAAAATCACTTAAAGCGTGCCAAAAGTATACTTTCAATAGTTCCACTTTAGCACAATCGAATATACTTCAGTATACATTTAGCTGTACTTTAACACTATTTTTACAAACTTAATGTGCGTTAAGCAAAGAATTAGCTGTACGAGTTTAGCACACTAAAAGTATAGTTGGAGGGTGTTTTTATTGAGTAGTACACAAATATGTAACTATATCTGTAATATACGTAGCATGAAATAAATGTATTTCAGATGCATTTTAGCATTTTTATTTTTCACCATAGGCTAAGTGACTAATATAGCACTTTTACAATTTTTTTAATTTAATAGCAAAGAAAAGGGACTGCACACAATTGACAACAAATTAATGTGCAAAGTTAGGGACTGTCTTTAAACATGTTTTCCGTTGGTCGACCAACAAATATATAGTCCACCCTAAACTCATACCGTTGTTTAAAATTTACTTTAAGAAACTGCACACTGTATCTTTAAGAAATTTTAACATAAAACTGATATTTGTGACAAGTGACATAATTTCAAAAGGATTGCAACTTGGCACGTAATGACTAAGGCTAATTCTTTTCTCTCTTTTTTCATAATTATTTTTAAAGATGCATTTTCTTATCTTCATATTTCACTTTCTCTGTTCTCTCCTCCACTTTTCTTCAACGTAATTCTTACTACTTTCTCTTCTACTCCTTCTGAATTCTCTCCCGACTCTGCCAGATAAATAAATACACACATGCACACGTACATGGCCGTCACTGTGGATAATGCATGTTACTTTTCTAAAGAGAAGAAGAGATAATGGCTGAAGAAAGAATGTAGAGTGCTGTAGAGTCCTCCTCCCTCTCTCTCTCTCTTTCTCTCTCACTCTCTTTCTCCCTCCCTGGCCTCCCCAAGGGGATCGGATGTTCTCAGCAGTTATAAGCAAGCAAAGCTGGCGGCCGGCAGACCGGCTGGCTCCACAGCAGCCTGGGCACAGAGACAATGCCAGACCTTCTGTCATGAGGCTCGCTTTCACTGAGGTCAGCTAAACCAGCCTGTGGGCCATAACACAGACATACACACCCGCAAACACACACACATACTAGTACACAATGACATAAACAGCTTCGCATTTAGCATATTTGAAATGTTAGATTTATTATGTTTTGGATCATTGAGCAGTGGCACTAGTGAATGGCCCAGCAGCGTCAACATGTCCCCACTATCTCCCTCAGTTAATCTGATGCTAGACAGACTTTTTTTTTTTAATGAAACAGTGCTGTATTTTATTTCTGTTTTGCTTTTGAACGATTATAAGCCCAGTCTTTTCAGACATTTTCTAGTTCAGCTAATTGTGTTTTTAAAGACATTACTGAAATTAGTCTGCTTTTCCAATGCTGTTTTCTTTATGAAAACTGATACTTGTGAAAGCAGTTCAGGAGGAAATGATTTCAATTTTAAGAATAAATTAAAAAAATATTATAATACTAATGACACTTTAAATTTTTTTAGACAGGCAGGTAAATGCAACTTTTAGATCACATGATCATTAAAGTATCTTTAACCTCTTAAACTCAGCGGAAACTCTCCAAAGTTACATTCAAGTTGTGCCTTGAATTTTTAACCCTTTGTGTGCACCAATAACCCCATATGTGGTACCATT
>JAUCMU010000048.1:15954641-15999241 GCA_032275025.1 Enteromius treurensis | reverse complement strand
ATATATGCTTGCTAACTTTTTCCGGTATAAAAGTGTATTCAATTTTACTTCAGCAAATTGCCATGATATTGAAACAGTTATAACCATAAAAATTATGAAAAATTGTAATTTAAACAGCGTTACTGTTATATTAATGTACAAGCTTAAACAAAACAATAAATGTAAATATTTTATCTAATTAAAAGCTTCAAATATCTGCTTGAAAATCTTTAAACAATTTGCCCTATTCATATCCATTTCAAGTGCATCACTGTAATTATTTTTTTTTTCTGAAGAACTTAATGCATTTTTAGTCTAATCAACATTATGCCACATCTGCTGTTTATTAAATGCAATTGAACTGGAATATTCTTTTAATATTCAACTTGCTAATAACATTCATTGAGACACCTACACATACCCTACTTCAACATGCCAAAAACGTTCTGCAACATGCGCAAACCCTCACTAACTTCCACTATTCATTCTTCTGACTTCCTATTGCATGTCCTTTGATTCAATACTGTTAGTCAAAGATTGATGCGTTTTATGTATTTATTTATTTTTGCTGTTCAGGTGTTAAGGGCACAGCTCAAGGACATAAAAACCATGGAACACAAATGAGAATCAACAAATGCAAACAGCAAAACCAAACTTGTGAACCTATCACACCTACAGCCACTTCAGGCCATACCTTCTACAGCCCCAGCAGCTGCTATTGGCCCACAAATGCGTGATGTCATCTTCAAAGAGGAGATTGCTTCCTTTCTGGAGGACAAAAGGGCACCATTTGGATGCTGGTTGACTGATGCTTTACTCAAACATACACATTGCAAACAACTTTGTAGACTGATAAGATGCCTGTGGAATTACAGAGATCCTGAATGTCACAGCACATCCTCTTGGTTATGTGTCAATTATGAAACCTGAAGAGGGTCATCAGTCAACATCTCTAGGCAGATTAAAATGCCCAGACTCGACCGAACCATTAAAATGATCAACTGGGGTGTTCGAGCCAATGCGTTTACACACGTGTGCCCAGACTGCCACACACACACAAATAAATAATGAAAGCAGATGTTCATTTCACATCGTTCAGTCTCTTTCATGCTCTAATACTCACGTCTAAACCCGCACAGACACTGCGTCATTGATCGGCTCGCCACAATTTAAATTTGCATATTAAAATCTCTCGTCTGAGCTGCTTGAACGAGCCGAACGTTCCCGGGAAAAGGAGTAAATAATTCAAGCAATCATGGCTGGACTCCATGTAATCCCCTGTAAGAATTCCATCAAAGAGCTATCAAACAACTGCCCCGAATAATCTTCACTCGTTTGCCAATAATACGGATGCTGCTTCAAACCTACTGGCCATTAAACATGAATAGAGTCGTCACAAGAGAATTTACTTGTTTTTTTCTTTTTCGGGGGGGGGGGGGGATCTTACAGCCTGCAGGTGTAGCCATAATTAAACCAAAAACAGATGTGTTTGAGTTGTGGGTTCAATATAAACTCATTATTATCATTATCGGGTTGTTTTTGAGAATATCAGACAGTGGGGAAAAAAATAATGTTTAATTTCAAAAGCTGATGCCATTGGCTTCCCAGCAGAAAACAATCTACACCTGCTGACCAATAGAACCGGATCCTCTGTGAAAGGTCCAATAAAAACAAATTTTACTGTACTCCTTATAGCTCTGACTGGCTCAGAGCAGCCTTTGGCAAAATGGTGGCAGGAAAAAAAATGAACCAGCAAGGGTCTCATCTGCTGGAATCATTATGATGATATTGGATAATAACCTCTCTCTCGCTCTCGCTCTCACACCAAAACCTTTCGTTCAAACTAAAATAAACCGTAGGGAAAGAAAAGTCAATTGAATTCTTCAGTTAGGATGAATATTGTTTGCATTTTCGTCTGATACGTTGAGAGAACTCAAGTAGGGCATGTGGGGGCACAAAAACATGTTTTTGCAGAGGATTATGGGATCACACGGGGTCATCAGGTGTCATGCATGGTCAGTGGAAATATATGTGAGCTGGTTTGATGGAGGGAGGCAGGGATTCTCTGCTGATTGCAGAGAGCCAGGGGCTTCTGTCTGATCTCGCCCCATTCTAAACCCCACAGCTAACAGCCGCTCACATAGCTCTTTCTGCCCTCGTTGCATGAAGGAAATGGAGTTCTCAGTGTCAATGTAGTCCCTCACCCTCCCTGCATGCGCCCCCTGTGCTATGAAGCATCAGCTCGGGGGGCCTCTTTCCTGCCGTTCTGGTGAGACGGGGAGTCTGAAGTCTTTACGGTTTTGCGTGGAGGACTCTGCTCCGCTACAAGCTCATGCAGTGAAGGTTCCTTATACATGGCCACTGAGGGAAAAAGAAGAACAAAGACAGATGATATTTAAAAGCAACAACAGACAACAACAGAGAAACTAAAGTCATAGTTTCTTGAATAGTGCGATAAAAAGAATAATTTGCTATTGAAAGAAAATTGGGAGAGCCATTAGCTGGTACAAATTAGTTATAATCTAGTTTAAGCTCTTCAAAGCTGGATATACTGTAAGCCCATCTGTGACATCTGGATATTGACTGGTTTAAGCTGGTGCAAAACGGTTGTTTGTTGACCTAAAATGGTCATTAGCTGGCTTAAGCTAGTCATTAACCAGTCTAAGCAGGTTATTATCTGATTTGAGATAGTGAAGGTCTGGATATTTCTGGGCTATGCTAGGTTATTTGCCGGTTTACGTTGGCGCAAGACGATTATCTGGTCTAAGCTAGTGCACGTTGACTATTACCTGGCGCAAAATGGTTATAGGTGGTCTAGGCTGGTTATTATCTGGTTAACGCAAGCTGGTTATTTTCTGGTTTAAGCTAGTGCAAGCTGGCTTTAGCTGGTGCAAAGTGGTTTCTATTTGATCTAGATGGTCATTAGCTACTGTAGATCAAGATTGCTAATAGACCATAAAAACTGGCTTACTAGTTTATCACTTGTTTAGACCAGCGATTGCCTTTACATTTATATTTAGTAATTTTGCAGACACTTTTATCCAAAGCGACTTGACTTAAGCTTAAAAATCTTGAGTTTTAACCAGCTGAAAACTAAAACAGTTAACCCTTTGAGTCAGATATTCCATCTGGTAATGTCAGTCTCTGCTAATCTATATTCTGAATTGGAATTTGTCTCAAGTTTAAACCTGATCTGACCTTCAATGACTTTAGGTAGAAAGTGTGCGGCCGCTTTGGTCTTCTTCACGCGGTTACCCTTCATCACTTGGCCATCCCGGTTGATGCCGATGTACCACGAGCGTCCAGACTGGCTTTGGCGGTACAGCATGGAGGAGTACGTCACATAGTAGTTCTCAAACACGCCCTCTTTGAATTTGCACTCTGGGTTGAAATTCTCCTGCCAAAGAATGAAAAACACAAATATCCTAATAAGCACAGACATCTGTAACGCATGCACATGCACATACATGTATGTAAGCACCAAAGATGAAAAAGTTAGCATGTTGCCAACAGAAATAACATCAAGCCATGCTTTTGATTGGCTGGTCTGTATCTGTAGAGGATAAGCAGATATCCCATCATGGTGTTTCTTTGAAAGCAATGTTCTCCGGAGAGCAGGAGGTAGATTATTCTACTCATAAACTGCATTCATTTGCATGACTGATGAACTTAACACTGTCCCCAAAGGTACTCTGAGAGCAGAGAAGCAGCGAGCTCCACTCAACATACGTAACGGCATGCAAATGTAAACGCTCACACTTGGAAGCAGAAGCCACAAATCTATAGATACTCAAAATGTCATGACCTGAGATGAAGAAAAACACATTCCGGTTTCAACCTAAAACTTTAATTTAGCCCGTTCTGAACATAACCTCGCCGTTCCCATTCATCTCCCTTTCGCTTAGAGCCCTTCCCACCAATCCAAGCCACTAAAGCCAGGTGACTGTAACCAGGAGCGACATGTATACATCTCTCTTAGTCTTCGTCAGGGTCCTTGCCCTGTCAGAGAGCAGACCCAATCAGCAGGATTGATTTACTGAGGGTAGCCAAGCAGAAACGGCTGACTGAAGCCTTTCGGCAACCCACCAGAGATTGAGAGATTCAGACTGAGTGAGGGAGGGATAAACAGAGAAGATGCTGGGGTCTGCAGGGGGATGAAAGGGTTACGGGAGTTTTTCTTCCCCCTATATTAAGCAGTTCAGCTCGACTTGAGTGAAAACCAGCGAATACGTCCAAATTTCTGCCTGTCTGCTTTTAGTCTATGCAACGCTCAGGATTTTTTCTTAGATTTCTCTTTATCAGCTCTCTCCTTCTTTTTATTTTACTTATTTTATTCCACCCTCCTCCCTCCTCTACTTGGCCTATGCATCAAACTAAGCAGCTTTTGCCTCACGTATTTGATGTCCTCAAACTCTCACAGACGGAGGAGATCAATAGATGATTAGCCTCATGGAATACTAATAACAATCTAATCATGTGAATCGAGTTACCACGGCCACCGGGAAGGACATCGTCACCTCCAACCTCACATTTTCAAGTTCAGACTTTCAATATATAACCTCAAAGTTGACCTTTGACCTGTTTTACAACATACATTACATTATAGCCTGTGGTGGTGCAGTCTTAAGACATTAAACTTGACCTCCAAGAGTTGACCTTGGGACATTTTTAAACCAAGGACCTCTAGAAATGTCAGGTAAAAATTTGTGAATATTAAGTGTGAAATTATAAAGACTACAACATAATTGTTTCCAGAATTTAAATAGATTTTAATTATATTTACATTTGATATTGATATTTGTTTTTCATGCAAATTGATTATTCTTAAAAATATCTATTATTTATTAAGAATTTTAATGAATCAAAATTTATGCAGTATTAAATAAAAAATGTAAAAGAAAGGTCATTATATTATATAAAATATATATAAATTATTATTATTTTACTTATTTTTAAACAAATTGCCATTATTAATATTCTTTAAAATAGCTACTTTTTATTAACCATATCTGAGATTAACACCCCTCTGAAGGTCCTGGACCGCAGTTTGAAAACCCCTGACCTAGATGGCCAGCTCCCATTTTGTGAAAGTTAGCACTGAGTGGCCATGATTACAGGCTTAAATAAAAAGCTAATCTTTTTGCTTAGACTTACAAAGGAGTTAGACAGCCTCCCTCAACTCGCATGTCTTGGTGGGATGGGTTGGAATGACATGTGGAGAAAGAGGTAATATCCGGCTTGCGTGCAGAGAATCCTGACGCCACCGCCAACATCTTTATCATGCAGAGCAGCACTCTGACCTTCCCCTTGCCCCACCCCCTTTCCTCCCCTTCTCCTCCTCTTCGCTGCCTCCCTCCATTTCTCTCCTTTCACATGCAAGTGCCTGATCGCATCAATTTCACCTGGTCATAAAGTAATGCCCATTTATTAGCCTCTGTCTAAAAAAGGATAACTAGCTCTGCTAACACTTTAAAACATCCTTCATTTCAAAATCACTTCGTTCAATGGATAAACACAGACAACTGACCTTTAAAGGGTTAGTTCCCTCAAAAATGTTGTTACTAATTACCTCATGTCGTTCCAAACCCATAAGACTGTTTATCTTCAGAACACAAATTAAGATATTTTTAGGGATATATATCAGAGAGTCATCTGACCCTCAATACAACTGAAATGATCCCAAATCTAGAAACGTAGCAAAAATATTGGTAAAACAGTCCATGTGACATCAGTGGATAAGCTTCACTTTTGCAATGCTAGGAGTATACATTTTTGCACAAATAAAACAAAAATGACATAATTTACTCTTCTCCCGTGACTTTCGCCATTTTAGAGTATCTCAGTGCACTGCATACACAAGCTTTAACCTATTTGACGAAATCAGTCTTGTTTACATCTGGGGGAAAGCACGCACATGTGTGTAATCTGCAGCTGTTTACGCCAAGAGGAAAGCATACGCTTACGCAGTAATTTTCTTTAAAATGGTGGAAGACGTAAGTCATAGGAGATGAATGGTTGAGTATATGATGTTATTTTTGTTTTCTTTGCGCACAAAAAAGTATTCTCCCATCAGACCATGGTTATCATAGTAATTAATTACAGTTAATTACAAAAATGCCTAAATTGAAGTTAGTAAACTAAATACTAAATATGTAAACATTGTATTCTTGCATTTTCAATTCATTTAACATGTAATGCCTAAGCTATGGTGTGACTAATTTATTATATAGAGTGATGTGCAAAATATTCGTGATGCTTTAACATATCACTTAGTGCGATTTAGTTTCATATATTAAGGTGTGTGTCACACAAACACACATAATTACTACTCCATATGTTATCCATTTCTTAAAACAATATATATTTAGCTACTTCATAACAGGCTGCAGTACTACACAGAGACTTGGAAATGTGCTGTATAATGTTGTTTGAATTTTGTAAGCTTACAATAATTTTATGTCTTTTTTCCTCAGTTTTATTGAACTACACATACTACTGTAGCAAATGTGCAGAGTCAACAAAACATACCCACACACAAAACAGCCACCACATGATCTGAGCTATGACATCCCGATCCAAGATGTTCTGCGAGCTTCTTCTCACAGTCTTTGGTTCAGAGAGCATGAAATTGACAGACGGAGGGGATCCGACTGCTGTGCTGTTTCCATCTCTCTCGTCGAAGTGGAGTTAATGACCTTGTTACTGCCACATGGCAAACGCAAAAACACTTGATGTGAGGGCAGTTTACGGTGCCCGCTCAAGTGCTGCAAAAAGCAGTCTTAAGGCTGTCACACCTTTAATGCCCATCACAATGACTTCAATGATGAAAAATTTAACAGCCACGTTAAACTGCCAGCGACAAGAAAATCATCCGCCCTTGCAAGAGAGCATATAACATGAGGCTTCAGTCTTGCAACACAGCTAGTTTTGAAATTTTCTTGAAATTTTGAGACCAACGTGACCTCTATGTCCATTACGTTCTCGGCAGGAAGTTCTGGAAACGTAACACAATGCTGGAGACACGGTTGAATAATTGATATCAATTATGCTATTTCAAAGACACATGTATTATTCAGTGAAACTGTATTAGTCTCAAATCCACGACTACAGCTATAGGCGTTAGGCCGAGATAGGAAGTAGACAAGAAGTAAGAAATATGCCCTTCATCTCAAGAACATGGGAAACACACAAAACAAGCATCTTGGCCACAAAGGAACACTGGGATAGCAAAGTTATGACTCAAGCTGTAAAGGAGTGCTGTACTTCCTGTGAGTGAAGGGGGCCTTTGGCACTGGCGGAGAACGGAAAATGAAATAGAGAAACTGGATAGTTAGCAGGAATTAAGTGCATGCTGAGAAAAATGTTATATTTGCAAAATTTTTGCTTATGGAGTCTTGTTTATTCAGAATACATGGCTACTAGAGTGTTGCAGTCATGATGTATGTTTGTGGGCCAGCTCATTCTGGTTCGATTAACAAATACCCAATAGTATTTTTCCATCGTTTTTGGCTGCCTGATGGAAAAATGCTATTGGGGAAGTATTGAACTATTTGTTTTATGTCAAGGGGAACCATAGTGATGCTAAATGTAATTCAAAACGTTTATGATTCTTACAAATTAACTCAACTTTTATGAATTCTAAAGCTTAAATACAGTCACCAGAAGTAAAAACAAACTATACCCCAAATCCTCTAACAACTCATTTAAAAAGTCTTTATTTTCCTCAAACGTTTGATTTTGAATAGTTGATTATAAACACAGTAAGGCTGTGAAAGTAGACTTGCGATTACTTTTCCTGTTATACGGTTAGGATGTTTAATTTCACCAACAACCTTTGTATACCCAGTTAGCTAATTGTTATCATCTTTTCACACAATGTATGATATGCAAGTCCACAGTTTCGATTAGTAATGGCTAATTTTTACGTAATTAATTGAGGGATATTGTGTTATGAATTCAAAATCATTTTAACATGCTGCGAGATTTTAAAACTGATGCATTTGTAGGTTAGCGTCACATATCCAGCATCATACGCATGAGTTTTCCAATTCATAAGGTTTGCTTGGTAGCTCACGCGATACGCCATTGCACTTAAGAGCTTTGGTACAAACTATTTTAAGTAAGGTAAAATAGCACAGCTGCATCAACAAATGCATTTTTATATCACTTTTGCATTTGTTAACACTATCGAGAAGGTTTAGGGTTGGGTTTAGTGTAAGGGAAATCTCCAACATGATAGAGCATTACATTTTAGCGACATTTCATGGATATCACATGGATATTCTAGGCACATTTTAGCCCAAATAACTGAACTTTTTTTTTTACTTTGAAACTGCAGCAAAACGTGCAGTGAAGTACATAATAACGGTGATGCAGAAATGTATTTATCGGCAAGTATTTAGAATGAGTCTGGCTTGTGTTTAAGACAAGTCAAAGCTTTAAAAAAAAATCGCATTGTACAACACGTCGTACAATTAAACATTAAAATATGTTGAGCTTGTACTAATAACATACCTTATTGGTATTGAGCAATAAAATCCTTTTAACTTTGGGACAAAGGTACCAGAAGTTCTAAAATGCTAACTTGTTTCCATGCTTTGGCGTGCAAAAATATGGAATCCCTGCAATACTCCGTTGAGAAAGATATTATAGTAATGTTATCCACCAGCAGGGGCTAACTGGACCATGGGCTAAACCCTCACTCTTTGGTTTCCACAGCAGATCTGATGCTATCTGACCGAAAGTGGCCCCAGTGGTGCCGTAATCTCTGTCTGTATATATCATTTGGGGCCAGGCTCGCCCATCAGAACATAAAGCTCCTTAATGTGGCTTACGTTTCATGAACGAGAGCTTGTGTGTGTGTGTGTGTGTGTGTGTGTGTGTGTGTGTGTGTGTTTGTATGCGGTTCAATATGTTTATGCCTCACTTAATTCTTGCGCTTGAGTGCTTACATGCGTGTAATGTGTCTTCCTACTTATACGTACGTATGTGGGAAGACGCATTCACTAATGTAAGTTTGTATGTTCAGCAGATGTTCAGTGGCATACAACATTACATAAGTCTATAAAGCACACTGAGCTGCATTAGGAAACATCAATGGATGGGTGAAACGAATGCAGGCGAGGTCATAATCCATTTACGCTCTGTCTATGGTGACGTTTACTGATGGTCATGCAGCTGGTGAGGGTGGGCGGGGCTATTCCAGATCACAGATGGCATTTATCTTTGTTTTGAGTGACAAATGGAGGGTCCCTGTCAATAAGATTCATGTTATGGGATGTTAGATGGCATCTCCAGTTTTAATGAATGATCTGCAACAGGGCTGCCAGCGGGGAAGTATTACTAATGAGCTTGTGGCAGAGTAATGGGATCTCATTTTTATTTGTATGTAAAGTGTGAATCTAACACACGTACAATATCAAAGTGCTGACAGCATCTAAAATGCTAACTTTAAAAATGTATTAATGTTTACCAATCTTTTGAGGTTCAAAGATTAATCGATTTGGTTGTTTAAATTGTATTTATAATAAATGGGATTAATTATTTAACACCATCATATTGATTTGCTAGCCCAGTTACCTAATTTGACTCGATGTGTTGTGTGTGTCAAGATTGATTGTGAAATCAATGACATGCATGAATCTGTAACGTGTGAAACACATAGAATACCATACTATTCGTACATTTTCTTGAATATTTAAGCTCCGCTACTTTAAAGGGTTAGTTCGCCCAAAAATGAAATTCTATTCCCATAAGACCTTCATTCATCTTCAGAACACAAGTTAAGATATTTTTGTTGATATCAGAGACCCATCTGTCCCTCCATAGACAGCAATACAACTGAAATGATCCCAGGTCCAGAAATGTGGTAAAAAAAGTGAGGTTGATCCACTGATGTCAGATGGACTGCTTTCCTTGTGTTTTTACCACGTTTCTGGATCTGGGATAATTTCAGATGTGCAGTATTGCTGTGTATGGAGGGACAGATGGCTCTCTGATATCATCAAAAAATATCTTAATTTGTGTTTTAATGATGAACGGAGGTCTTATGGGTTTGGAACGACATGAGGTTGAGTAATTAATGACAGAATTGTAATTTTTGTGTGAACTTACCCTTTAAGGTAAGGTTGTGTGAATTTATGAATAAACTGCTAGTTTTTCAAAGCTTTCCAGTCTGCTGACATTTGCTTTGACATCCATTTTAGACAAATATGACACTGTACATTAACCCCTGATGTCACATGGACTATTTTACCAATGTCCTTGCTAAGCTTCTGTGCATTGATCATGATAATGTCGTTGCTGTCTACTGAGTGTTATGTTCAGCTGGATGTGCCAGGCCAGATTGGATGGCACTCCAGTCCCCCATGTACTGTGTCTGTGTTTTTCCATTCTATGTATGAGCTGTCACCTGTGTACTCTGGTCTCCACCCACCTCATGTGTTGTCTTAGTAATCAAGATTTTCTCCGCCCACCTCATGTGTCTCCATGGCAACTGATATGTTCTCCTCCCGCCTGTCTCATTAGTCCTGTGTATAAATACTCCGGTTCTCCAGACATTCCCTGCTGATCATTGCATGTGGCTAGTCCCATCTTTGTAAGCGTTTTCCCTGTCTGTTCCAGTTTGTCTTCATTGTATTCTGATTCCCCTCTGCCGACTTCTGCCTACGATTCTGTCAAATCTGTATTGCTCTGTTCGCCGTGTGTTTTATCATCGCCTGTTTACTTTGCCCCATGAGTTTGTTCAATAAATACTTTGCAAATGGATTCGACCATCTTGCTCCTGATTCCTGACACTGAGGGTCAGAGAGCTCTTAGATTCCATCAAAAATATTTTTCCACTTCACCATATGGCAGCAAGTTTCTCTAATGCAATAGGTCTATATATGTGCATTTTCTATATGCGTAGATTGCTGAAATGAACTAGATTTTCCAAAACGTACGGTATTAAATCAGACCACAGTATGAGATACTGTTTCCTACTGTGCAGTGCACTCAACTTGACCTTTCCATTTCCAGTGTGATGAATATACTGTTGGTTAAATCAACTGTAAGTAATTTATTATTTGATCAGACTTGCAAGGAGTACGCCATAAACGTTTTTACACAAAAGTATTGTACAAATACAAAAATGTCTGTTTTAATAGAGGACATGTAATGTAGAGGACTACAGTTTGAAATAATGCCTAATATAAATTTTTTTAAGAATGCATAAAATTGATATAACATTTAATAATAATTGATAATAATAAGAAATGAATCTTGAGCACCAAACCAGCATATTAGAATATTTCTGAAGGATCATGTGACATGGAGAAACTAGAGTGATGAGGTTCAAAATTCAGCTAAATTTAATAAATTTTACGATATATTAAGATAGAAAACACTTACGTACAATATAGATTTGTAATAACATTTCGGATTGTTATAGTTATGAGGAATTTGCACTTTTTTTTTTTAAGAACTTTTACCATTATGTACGTGAGCTCCTCTCCTTGTCGGACTTCACTAAATTTAATTTACATGATATTTTACATATTAGTGTCTATCAACATGTTTAAAAACTGTTGGAATACTAATAAGATTACCTTGGGCAAAGACAGAGAGGCCACAAAATAACAAGATTCTCAACTGAAGGGTACTTGGGTTCATAAGGGGGCTTATGGGAAATGGAGGCAGCTTAAAATGCCGCAGAGGGTTTATGGGGATGAACGGCTACAATCTGCAGTTCATTACCTGCAAGGGGAAAAGAGAAGATTACTGAATCACTTACACTTCTGTTTCTCTCTCTCTCTCTCTTCCCTTTTCGGCTTGTGAGGGAATGCTGGGAATGAGGTGCGTTTGGAAGCAATTTTATGTTCTAGTTTGAATTCATATCAGTGAGTCTCTGGGTTTTCATTTGCCTTTAGAAACTACATGTGTCTCTTTGAGTCTGCGATGTGATTGCGTCTCAATGACGGGAGCATTTTGAATCTCAATACTATCTGTGGAGGAGAGAGACTATAGAAACCGTTTATCAAACCTGAGATAAAGGCACCACAACACACATTATACACATCTTGTCTGAGGCCACACACACACCAACCCACACATGCACCTATTGTGCTCAGACAATGCCATTATATCACAAGTTATCTGGTGGAAACTTTGTTTGGAGCGAAGGGTTTTCAATCGAAGCTTGTGTCGCCTGAATAATGGCTGATCATGGCTACAGGCCCACAACTATTTCTGTCAAGAAACCTTACAACTGTGTCAGCGCCTCCCACTCCCCATATCTTTCTCGTGCTCTCTTTCTCACCCTCTCTCGTTCAGCCCAGGAGGGTTTTTCCAGAGCATACTGTCTATAAAATGGGTCAGGATGGGACCGGGCTCTATTTTTATCTAAAAACCATTTTCTTAACTTCACAACAGGTATCTCACAGATCTCGATGCCCACACTACCCCTCTACTGTAGACCAATAGCGTGGAGGTTCCCTCAGCAGTCCTTTCCCCATAGCTCTCCAGGGCTCCCATGCTAACACACACACACAGCTAGTGCCTGGATAATTAAACATGGAGAACAATAAAGGCTGCAGAAGAGCTTTTAGCTTAGTTCCGATCTCAGTTTGGAATTTGGAGATGGAATGGTTTAGCTAAAAATGTTTTATCACTCAATCGTTCTCATGTTGTTCCAAACCATTAGACTTTCTTTCTTTTGTGGAAAACAAAAGGATATGCTTCCGAACTGCTTTTTTTTCATGCAATTAAATTGGGTGGTGTTTTGTACTGTAAAAAGCTTGACAGTTAATATTTATAAAAGTCAAGATAAGAGAAGCTGAAAATCTAATTTTGTGTCAAGTAGAAGAAAGAAAATCTAATATGTCAAACGATGATGACATAATTGGCCCTTCATAATTCATTCGGCTGTTTTGTGAACCATTTCACCAATTAACAGAAAATAATCAAAGAATGATTTGTTAGCAAGCAGGTTTTGCTCAACACAAGATGAATATTTAGCTGCTGAAATATTTATATATTAATATAGAATTTAAGATTCTATTAAATTAATTTTCCACAAATTTCCATTTTTTTCTCCCAAGCGTTTCTGTGAATTAACTAAAAAATATTGAAATTAAATGTATTAAATGATGAGAGGGTAACACTTTATTTGGATGGTCCCTTTTAAACAGTCTGGTGACAATAAGTCAATTAACTCTCTTTGGAATATTAGTACACTGTTTGATTAATATCTGCTAACTTATTATTGTGATGGTCTTTCAAAAGACATTCTTCGGACTATTAATGACTGTAAGTAATTTGCAAGTACATGCCAACTTATTTTAACCCTAACCCTACCAGTCTACTTATACTCTACTCTAATGAGAGTTAGTAGAAATGCACACTGTAAAATTAAAAAAAAAAATCTGAAAAAACTGTAATATTCTGGCAGCAGGGGTAGCAGAAAATGTCTGTAAAAGAAAAAAAAAAAACTGTCCGAAAAAAATATGTAGATAAACCATTAAAAAAACAGTAATTTCTTGTTTCATAATTACAGGCTATTACTGTAATTAAACATGAAATACTTTTTTGTACTTTTACCATAACAATTGTCAGAATACAGTACTAAACTGTAATTTGCAAACAAAAGAATTTGAATGTAAACCAGTAAATTCAATAATGCCAATAACCACTATAATAGTGGTGGCAAAAGAGAGACACGTGAAGAATCAAAGCTCATCACAAGTAGCTTTGCCAGAAGTATATACTTGTAGATAGCTGGTGCACAGAGTCATTAATGCAAACACAAAACACCATCATGGTAAAACACATGACACTAAAATACTGCAACGAACATTCATAACACAACAGAAGATGTAACATAAACTCCAAAGGTACATAACTGATAGCAAAAACTATTGATGATTATTAAAAACTTGATTATTAATGTATTTTATTTCAGGAAAATACATGCAATTGTGGAGTGTCACACAAGGAATTCTGGAAAGTATTTGCCTGTAAATGATACGTTGATGTGTTCTATGTACTTGTTAAAAATGTACAATTAACAGTATTTTACTGTAAAATTACATGAAATGTCTGATTAGATGTTTTACAGTTTTTCTCTGTATGTACTACTGGATTTACTGTTAACCTGTTAACTTTTTTTTTTTTTCGTAGCATTTTGACAAGATTTCACATGTAAAATTACAGTTATTTTTTACAGTGAAGGTGCAATGGACGTGACATGTGGCCATGTATGGTTTCCCATAATTTGTGGTCACACACACCATGAACACACACCCGGAGCAGTGGGCCATTGCTGCGGTTGGGGGAACGGTGCATTGCTCAAGGGTCTCACCTCAGTCGTGGTATTGAAGGTGGAGAGAGCTGGTTATTCACTCCACCCACCCACAATCCCTGCCGGACCTGGGACTCGAACCCACAACCAAAATCAAACTCCATATCCATTAGGTCACTACTGCCTCCCAATGTTACTTATGGTCAACAGAATGTGTTAAAGGGACCATAAATAATGAAGTGAAACCGATGTGATTTCTAATTACATTAGTAAATGCAAATAACCATCTTAGATTTTGATGATAAGTGCTTCCAAATATTGCTTTGGCCGTTAACAGTAAAACAAATAAATTAAGGCTAACATGACCATTAAACATCTGTTCCTTACAGGTGACATCCAGCATTAAATACTAAATTTAAAAAAGCATAGTACCTACAGATAGCTATGAAAAGTCTAACTCTTAACGTTTTTGTTTTATCGATGTGCCATTTTTAAAAAAGCATATTGTCATAATGGCCAATTTTGTGGATTTTAACCTTTTAAATCATGCAGCTGAATTGCCCCTTTCAGATCCACCAGTGCATTTTAAACCTTAATGGTCATTATAGGCTTTGCACCAAACACTGCATGAGGACATGAGGAATGTCTGGCCAAGGGGATGTATGAAATCCATTATATGGCAGAAGAGCACAATCCCTGAGGCAGCGCGTCTAATTTACGTGGGCTTATTACAATGAGATACTTACAGAGCTTGACAATATAGTGGCATATTATGAATGACCTTCTCTTTAACTGCAGCGAGGAGAGGAGGGGAGGGGACAAGAGCATGCGGAGGAGAAAAATGCCCCGGGGAGTGAGGTGTTTCCCCATTGGCTGTGTCCTCCGAGTGTCAAATATTTGTCTGTTACACATGCTTTCTCTGGTTATCGTACAATCACTTGCACTTGCATAAAACCCTATGCTTAAACAATCTTATACACAAACTGGTGATATAACAAACTAATTGCCCTGATTTCCTGCATCCAGATGCCAGTTAAGCAGCATTGTAAACATAGATATCATTCCCAAATTAATCTGCTTATGTAACCCCTCCAACATTGATTAAAATAAACCATCTCGTCGCACGCAATTTACCCAGAATTCAACGTAATGTTCTTTGATACGACTGGAAGCAAAAAAATATTGTTTGTTTAAGTGCCAAAGACTGAAATAGGGTACAGAGAGGACAAATTCAGATGGTTATGGTAGCAAGGAAAGGACAAAGCTGTTAAGGACGAGTACGCATGGAAGGGAATGGTGAAAATGACGGGACAGGACAGGACGGACAGACCAGACCTAAGACAAGGTTAGGAGGGACAGTTTTAGGATAGCAGACGTAGGACAGGATGTCCCAATGATTGCAGCACATCGGTAAGCGACGCAAGCTCTGAATTAAAGTCAGTTGCCTTTGAACCAAATGCCACTCTCCACTTCTGAGAAGAAAATCCCCTCATTTCTCAGTTCACAGAGAGGCAGGAGACAAAAGCTCTCTCATCCCCCCATTCTAATCGGCAGCTCTGGGATGCACACTCACACACACATATACACAGCTTAACAAACACACACACTTAATATCGCTCTCTGCGAGCTGTCTCATCACGCTCTCTGTTCTCTTTATCCTGCTCTAGCCGTGACATAGTCTAAATATCTGCTCCACCTTGCCCGCTAATGCTGTAGCTTTCCACTCTACTCCACATCAAGCACAATTTGGGTAATTGGTCACACTGCATGGGCTAATCTTTTGTTATTGTTTTTGTTTTTGTGGGGAAGCTTGACCTTTGGGAACATTAACGGCACACATCCAATATGAATATGGAGTATATTTAACACAGAGCTTGAAATGTCTCCACAACCACAAGAGATTTGTTAAATATGTTAAAATAAATACAATAAAAAACAGAATATGTAACTTTTTTGATTTTCTAGTTTAATGAATGTATGTACTAAATACTGTTTTATATACAGTGCCCTCCACTAATATTGGCAAACCTGGTAAATCTGAGCAAAGGTGGCTGTGAAAATAAATCTGCTTCAAGAGTTCACGCTTCCTCGTAGTAAATGAATTAGCAAATTTGGCGTGCTGTCTGGGGAGCGAGCCGGGAGAACGGCGAACTCCGAACCCTAATGGTTTGAACCCCCCAGGAAGGCGTGAATCAAAATGGTAAAAAGGCGTAGAAGGGGCGGAGGTGGGGTGCACGAAAGCGAGATGCAGGAGAAGGGAAGCTGGGATATTTATAGTGAAGGGGAAATGATTTGATTGGGTGTGAATTCACAAGGGAATGATTAGATGACGGGCTTCCAGCCGTGTGTGATTAACTCGTTCACGATCCTCTCGAAATATGCTATTTGCAAAACATTCACGTAGTAAATGTGTTTATAACAGAAATTATTATAATTAATAGCCACCAAAAACACAGGTGGTTTTTTGCACACAAAAAGTAATCTTATAGATTTGTAAAAATTACAGTTGAACCACTGATGTCACATGGATTATTTGACAAGATGACATAAGGGGGAGTAATTAATGACAGAATTGTTTTATTTTTGGGTGAATATGCTTTTAGTTTCATATACTGATACAGTATATAAAACACCATCATAATATTAAACATGACACTAAAATAATGCAATAAACATTAAGTTAATACAATAAGATGGAACAAAAAAAAAGTTTTTATTACATAGTAGATACGAAACAACTAAAATTTTGGAAATGTCAGTTCACATTTTTCACATTAAATGTAAAAAATTTCACTGTTACTTCCAAAAACTGTAAATTTGGCGGTTTTTTTTTATTGTAAAATTACATTAAATACCCTACTAGTTTTATTACAGTTTTCTGTATAAGGAATAGTCTCACGTAGCCAGACCTTCAGAATTCATAGCGGCTTTCTTTGGTCAAGGCCCGCCCATAAGGCCGTTTGAGCGACATGTCAAACAACCAATCACAGTTTGTTCGGCGTCACGTTTCGGGGCGTGGAAATGTCCCCACAACAACATACCGGCGTGCAACAAGTCAGTCAGCATAGAAAATCCCGACGAGACTTTCGTGTTAAACATCTGTTTGAAGCATATCTCTCCACTTTTTAACACCCACAAGCAATTCTGGAGAACCGAACACAATACTGAATCGACCAGCTATGATGTCAGCGTCTGTTGTTTCATGTTTGCCCAAAACCGCGGCTGATATCCCCTTCTCAGTTAGGTACTTCACTTGATCTTTCATAATAGATAGGAGGGGACACACAACTAGTAAAATTGCATCTGCTGGGAATCCTTCTAAATGCTGACAAAGGGTCAGCCAGGCTTGGAAAATAATACTTTTCCCAAATCCAGTCAACAAACAGGCTGAAATATCTCTTTTTGTCTCCACTAAGTGCCTCAAACAAAACTCCTGGACATCTCTTAAAGAACATACTTTTGAGAATCCAATGTTTAACTGATCTTGATAATGCTTATTGTCACTCATGTAAACACAACATGTTTTTTTTCCGCAATCACACGTCTGCACTTTGTTTCCCAGCGGACCGAAAATAAACGCGCCACTCGCTTCCCCCGGAAATCCGATTAAGTTCAACCAATCAGATGACGACTCCGACACTGGTGAAGGGTTTCCAGTAAAGTGTACCATATGCATTTTGTTACGTTTTGTGGGTGTGACGTCTGAGGCTGAGACTGTATAGGGAATAACTGATTAACCAGTTTATTTCTGTTATATGATCAGGTAAACTAATGCTGCCTTAGTAGCTTGAATGTTATTTTTTGTGAGTACTTTGTAATTCTTTTAGAAACATGTAGCCTGTTTCTAAATAAGTATCTTGTCTGTACTACTAAACTTGGTCAATTTAGAAGCTATTCCTAATAGCTTTTGTATAACGCCTTGGTGAAGCATGTGGATGTGAATGTCTGTGAAAGTGGTGAATCATTTCTCACTCTGAGAGAGATGAGCTATAGAAGCTGGAGGAGAGAAGAGGGAAGGATGGGAATGAACTCCAGCTGAGGGTGGAACAGGTCTGTGAGATGTGGCATTTTGGGGGATAGGATTGTTTAATGGCACCTCCACCTGGTGATGGGAGGATACTACAACCAAATATTTTTGTAAATCTTGTACTGCCTGGGGCATTGTTTAATGGGTTTAATTTTAGTTAAGTGAGTGATTTTTGCCATAGTTCTGTTACTTGCATACAATCCGAATACAATAAAATTATCTCATGGTAATTCTGAGCTACAAACAATTGATGGTTAGTTGTGAGCTTGTAGTCTGAAGTCAATGTGATCAGACAGAACTGAATGTGATGGATGCTGTGGAATAACACTAAGACAATAAACAGGCTGCATGTTCTTGTTATGTTCGATTCACAATTTCTTTTTTTCTGAACTGAATTATTAATAAACAGCCAAAAAAAATAATAATCTCATGAGTTACTGGAATTGGCCTAAAAGGTAAGTTCACCCAAAAATGGCAATTCTGTCATTAATCAATCACCCTCATGTTGTTCCAAACCCATAAACCATTCCAAACCATTGTTCACCCCTGACTTACGCCATTTTAGAGAGTATCACAACGCAGCGCATACTAAAGCTTTAACATAATCAGCCTTGTTTACATCCGGTTATACTCTCTAAAATGGTGGAAGATGTAAGTCAGGGGTGAACAACAATTGAGTAAATTATGTTATTTTAGTTTTCATCGCGCAAAAAAAGTACTTTCCTAGCGTTGCAAAACTGCAGTTGATAAACTCATGTCACATGAACTGTTTTACCAATGTTTTTACTACATTTCTGGACGTCGGATCATTTGAGTTATATTCCTGTCTATGGATGGCCCTCTGATTCCATCAAAAATATCTTAATTTGTGTTCTGAAGATAAACAATTATAAGTTTGGAACAACATAAAGGTGAGTAATTTTCTTTTTTGGGTGAACTAAAGCCTTTGATGACTAACTCAATCACTGAATCGCTTAGAACAGCTCTTAAATCAATGATGCGCACTGCCTTACCAAAGAAAATTATTTTGTTCCTTATACTGTATACCGATTCCACGTTTACATTAATGAATCAACCAAAAATATTCACAATTTAATTTGTTATAGGAACTGGCTTGACGACTTGCTCAATAACTGAATTATTCAGAATAGTTCTCGACTCACTCACTGAACTGCACTTGCATACTGGAGAAAGTTTATATTAATGAATTGACAAAAATGATTCTCAGGTTAATCTTATGAGTTTTTGAAATTGACTTAGTGACTTAATTACGGAGTCACTCAGAACGGTTCTTATCTCACTCGAACTGCACTGATTTACTAGAGCAAGTAGTTATGTTGTTAGGTTCTTGGAATTGGCACAATGACTTCCTCAATTACTAAATCGATCAGAATAGTTTTTGACCTTACTGAAGCAAGTTGTTTTGTTCCTTAAAACAAAATGTATAATAAACTGATAAAAAGTTAATCATGATGCATGATTCATTTAAAAAACCCTATTCCCTTTTTAAAGGGAAACACCTACAAATGCATATTTATTAAGCTCAGACACACAAAATAGCGCCATTTCAGTGCTAATTCTTCACTGTGCCTCTTAAGTGAATCCTGACAGTACTATTTTAATGCCAAAAGATGGTTTGCGCTGGTGCAAGCTGTTCGTAAATATGGCACATGCAACTAAATAAGCCACTAAATAAACTAAATAAGAGTTCAAATACAGGTTTAAATCTGTTATAGCAACACAAAGATTGTGGGGTTGATAAAGAAACATGTACTAAAGAAATATATACCTTGAATTCACTGTAAGTAACTTTTAATGAACTCATCCACCAGATTCATAAATGTAAAAATGGGTCCTTCAAATACACAAGTACATGAAGTCACCCCATCACACTGATTCTGTTTAATCACCACCAGAGAAACGTAACCTTCAAAGCACACGCCAACAGTCTCTCAAACTGGGTTATGTCTTTATCGTTAATAAACAGACTTCAAAAGGCTGTAAATGATAGGCTGGGGGTTGGGGAGTGGGGCACATTAATTATTCTCTGTTACTGAGCGGGTCCTAAAGTGTAATGGTCTCCCTCCCTGACAAACTGACTAGGGGTCTATTTCAGCAGGGAGAAGCGTTTACGTCTTGGGGTTAATGTGTGATATCTATGGGAAAGATCAGCCAGAAAGCCCAGCGGGGGGTCTTTTTCCTTTTTCTTTCCCCCATTTTCCCTTTTTCCAACTCTCACTATCTTCCTGAATTCTCTTTTCAGGCTCATGCTTCATTATCCACACTTATTATTAATCGGAGGTTTTTCTTGCTGCGTTGGTTTGAGGAAAAAGGCTCAGATCGATAATTTGCAAGAAAAAATCGTTTCAGTTCTAAATGTGTTGCTCAGATCAGTCATCGCCCCTTCGCTGCGAACTCGAGACGCAGATGCTAACTACTCACCTGCAGTGGCAATCGATGACCAAACGTGGTACGCAAGTGGAAGAAAATGGGATTGGTCTCGTTCTCTCTCTCATTTTCTCTCAGCCTGTCTCACTTTGTTTGAGGTTTCGATTCATTGGATTTCTGGGATGTGAGATGCGGAATCCTAGAAGACAAATACAGGGCGAAGCAGTTCAAAATGCTGACAACTCCTGAGGAACCCATGGAGATGTTTAAGTTTCCCAGTATTGTTTTAAGAGTCTCTTTTATGGTTCACTTGCATGGAAAATCCAAAAATATCATCTCATTTTCCAATGATTATCAAATATATAATTTAAAGCAGTTCTAAGATTCACTCTTTTAGATTCAGTCTTGCTTTTACTTTCACAATATGCTGGTTTGGATTTTTTGCATTTACATACAGCTACGTTACACACCCCATGAAAGGCAATATTCAAAATGGCATAATAGGGGCACTTAAAAAAAAAAAACCCTACCCAGGTTTGATAGCTCTGCCCTCAATTCACAAACATGCTACAGTATGTAACATAAACACTTCTACCATCATGAGTGGACAGGCCCCTTACTGGTGATTGTTTGTAGGTGTGTTTTGGTATCAGTCGAATCCCCTTTCAACAGGCTTTCTCCTAAATACCTTAATGCAGGGTTGTCCAAACTCGGTCCTGGGGGGCCAGTGTTCTGCAGAGTTTAGCTCCAACTTGCCTCAACACACCTGCATGGAGGTTTCTAACATGCCTACCTGCTTCAGATGTGTTTTTTAATTAGTGTTGGAGTTAAACACCAACCCTCCAGGACTGAGTTTGAACAGCCCTGCCTTAATTCATCTTGAACCACCACCACTTTTTTTTCTTCAGATGTGGAAAGTTTGAAAAATGCAGTAAATATTCCAAGAATGCTGACCACAAAAATAACGGGAATATAGTAGCTGTATGAGCGACTTATTTTTAGCATGTGTCTTGTCCTGTTTTAACATTCTGCATGTTTGACAGAAGAAAGAAATAATATAACACAATATAACATTCCTGCTGCAGGCTGTTTTAATTATAAATGATGGTATAGTTTCCATATTTTTATTTCAAATGCTTAAGAAAGTTAGATGTTTCTCCTAAGTCTCCCAAAGAGTCTGCTCTGCCTTGCTACTATACTACATGAGTCAGTAACTTATTAATATTTGGCATTTTAATTTAACACAGACTTTCAATATAATTACTGGCTTATTTTAGTTAAAACCAATTTGACAGAACATATCATACTGGTCATATCATTCACTGACATGTCAAATATGAAATTAATGCATTGCATAAATGGATTTAGATATCAAAACGTTCACTGGAAAAAATGTAAAGTAATGAATTGGCTTTCTTGACTTTTTAGTTTATGTCAACAAGAAATACAGAATGCTCTTTAATTAAAATCATGACAGAATGGCTCCCGCAGCAATTAATTAAATTGCCAGAGCTCAATAACTGACTGGCAAACATTGAAATGGACAAAATGGACACGGTTACAAATATAATCAGTGTTGCTGTCTTCTCACGCCATCTAGCTTCAGTAAAATCCGACATGTAAGATCCCCGAATTACTGATCCTCCATGATAACCCTCATCTTCTCAACACTTGTAGTTTCAGGGCCACTGATCCGCCACGGCGCAGTCACTGTTTAACAGGCAAATGGCTGTGCACGTCTGGTGGGCAGAAAGGTCAGGGTTATTGAATATCTCACTTCCTGCCCTTTCCCCACGCCACTGCACAGCCAACAAGATGGAAACATTAAAGAAGATTTCAGCGCTCTGACACGCACGGGTCACATCACCCGAGAGCGGCTGCCAATTTTCCATTTCAAGAAATCCTCAATGCCTTCATTTGCCTTTGAGGGTGTGAAAGCAGTTCTGTGATGAAGTGCGTCCCAAGACTAGGCTGAGTCTTCAAAACCGAGAGGTGTGTTGACATGTTTGGCCAGGTGCATGGAAATGAGTGTTTGAATCTGGGATGAATTTGTTACTATTTACTGCAAAATAGGGTTTGAATTATGAGCAGTCAAAGAAGCTGGATATTGATGACTTCAAAAGGAGCATTATAATCTTCAAATTAAGTTTAAAGGTTAGTTTGAAATTTGAAATTTTGTCATCAATTAAAAAGTTTAAGGTTAGTGGAATTTTATTAACATTTAGCATATATACATACAGTATAGGATTTAAGATATACCTATGGATATGTTAATAGTAGCTGACCACTTCCCCAAGCATGTCTACTCATAAATGCTTAGTGTAACTTTTTGTTTTACTAAGCCATACATTTTCTGTTCCTCTAATTATTAACCTTTAACATCCATATCTCGTTTTAAACTCCCTAAATACCTCCATTTAGTTCAAGAAAACTGTCATCAAAAGACTAACTAGCATTCATTTGTTGCTTTTCTGCAGATGAATGAGAATCTAATCATGTGTTTTCACTTTAAATAGAGCCAAGCGAGGTCTGTGGGTTCCATAGATGTGTTTTATTCAAATTCAGATCAGATGAAGTGCAAGTTAGATATGAGGACAGTGTAAAAAAGAGCCTTTGCTAATGAGACTGGTCTCATTTAGGTGGCTCTCATAGTTAACACTTCACTACTGTGTTTGTTTCACTCTTGAGTGTCAATTAGACGGAGCGAGGAGAACTTCTGAAAAGCAGTAATTTTCTCTCCTGGATTAGCTGATAAGGAACTTTTCACAATGGCTACACTTAGCCGTTTATAGTCTAATTCGGAAATATAGTCAAACAATTGCAGCGATAAGGGTTTTTCATGTTTTTCCATCAAAGCTTTTTCATTTAAACTAATCTTCAAAGCGTATTCTTGTTTATTCGTGTTATTTGAGTTGTGACACAGAGAGCTTTGGTTTGTTCGGCTTAAACAGCCAATCATAAGGTTGGTTGGGTTTCTGATAACGGTTTAGTTGTATTGCAGCTATTTTTTCACCTTTAGTTGTGTGATGCTTCTTCAGTTCTGCAATTCATCACTGGCTGTAATCTGTCACATTATGTGTATAACTAACATTTTCATCACGTGTCTTCAGAGATGTGATCGCAGCCAGGTCTTTTAGTGAGAATGGTTTGTTGTCTCCGTCTCCTCGATGGGTGTTTAGGTTATGTACGTCTATCTGTCTGTCATTTTGTTGTCCAATCTATTATATACATTGTCCTTATTTGTATTTAATATTATTTGCTAATTGTGTGAAAATGATTTATTATTTATGTAGGAAACTGAAATGTGACAGAAAAACAGCTTTTTACAGTATATAACCCATGTCTCAATGCAAGGGCCCAATCTCTTAGGAAGACTAAAAGTAATTTAATTCATTAAACTGGTAATTTCAAACTAAGAATACTAATTGGTACAGCAAATGCTACTGATATGTTCATTCTAGTATAGATTCATCTCTGACCTTAGTGGTAATGATGCAGAAACTCTGAATAATCCACTTGGTTTGTATGAAACGTTCCCTGAAGTCTTAGAAGGGTCATCGTTCTTCTGAAAACCTCCATCCATTTTCATCCCTTGCCATTTCAGGAGACACCATCGCAGACACTTACTTTAACCACCTGTGTTGCTAACCGCTGGCCCGTACTTGATAGAGGTGACAAAAGAGAGCAAGGTCAGGAAAAACGGAAGGAGGAAATGAGAGGGAAGGAAGGATTCGCGGCAGAAAGTTATTTGGGCATTCACCTCCAAGCACTCTGGGCTCTTCTGTGTCCTTCCCATTTCTGTGTTTCATATTCCACATCCACATCCTCTCAAACACGCACAAGAGCCCCAGAATCATAAGTTAACAGTTGCCATGGCACTGAGCTTGAGATCGGGTCTTTTCCCACAGGCACAATGATAATTCTCACAGTGAAAATGTATGAATTGCTTGTCCGGCTGCTGTTTGGATGTACTGGATGCATGATAAATCCCTAGCACAGTGGTGTAAGCTGTACGGATTGCTGTGGCATTGAGGTGCCGCTCATCCTGGATTTGTGGCCACTACACAAGCAGTGGACGGCACCAGACCTCTCTGCCATGAGAAGTGGATTTGCAACACCTCGTAACCACACTGTCAGATTCACAAGCTTTTGTCATCGGAAAAATGTTTTTCACTTAATATGTGTGAGCTCCTCAGGTGGTGGAAAAGCTCTCCACTCCGTTTTTGAAGTGTGTCCACAACATGTACATGAGGGACATAGAGGACCACAATGGTTTTTCTGACTTGTTGTCACTTATTTGACAGGTCCAGTAGAGAGAAGACCGAGAAGTGGGGATAAAGTAGAGTCAAAGTCCTTTTGAGGCAAGTTCATTCACTATTTTTGTAATTATGCAAGTCTATCTCTTGGGGAAAGGCCAAAACTTTGAGTAAGCTTAAAAACAGTCTTAAAATTAAGGCTATTTATAGGAATATAGTTCAATAAAAATTGGAATCTGTCCATTGAACAAAATTGTCTTCATAGTGGACAAAAATGGTTATTTTAAGAACTGTTCACAGAAAAAAGTTATTTGTTTGTATGTTAATGCAAAACCCTTTTGGAACCTTTGTTTATCAAATCTAAGAATTTAGGTATTGAACACTGAGCTTCTGCTGCTTTTGCTTCTGTTTTTCAAGAAAAATAAAAGCTTGTTTTACCATAGAATATCAGTGTAGTTAAACATCTGGTGTTGGTACAGCGCTTCTAGAGGTAAACAGCACGAAGAGACTCAGTTTGAGGAGACAGGACTTAGTGTTTGATCACTAAAAAACACACAAAACATCTGTGATCATGTTAATATCAGTATATGTAGGGTATATCATTTTTATATAATGATTTTGTAGACACTTTGTATTACAGTACAAAGAGCATTTTATATCTGTCAAACTAATTTTATTTTATTTAAAAAAACATATTATTGTTTAGGACGTTAAACATCAATAGATACAATTTATAAAATAGATTTGTGAACAGAGTATTGTCATCATCAGGAGAAGACGCATCAAAACGCATATATGCGTTTGCCAAACCCTAGGGGGTTTTAATTCAAAACAGGTTAAAAATGGCTAATATGCAGGACTTCTTCTCAAACCCTTGCCTTATTGCATGTTGCAATTTCTCATATTTATTGTTCCATAAATAATCAGTTTTTATTTCTCATAGTGTCTTAGTTATTAGAAAAGAATGAGCTATGTTTTAACCACAAGATCTGATAAATCAGTTGTTCCGGTTTGAAAATACATTAGAATTTGTATTTTTATATTTAGAACAAACAAGTTAATAATAGATTAGGCTATGTAGCAATAAACACATTTGATTGTTTCAGCAGCCCAGCACAGCATCTTTGGCTTAACTGGCATAAGTTTGAGGCAGAACTGCCTTTTTGTTCGGAATAAATCTCTTAAACAAACTGCTATAACATCCCTGTTATAGCCATAAGAATCAGAATATATTTTGTCCTGTGCTCACGTACACTCTTTTTAATCTTTAGTTTTAAAGAACAGAATGTAGACTAAACTCAGTGACAGAACTCTGCTGTGTTGCGAAATCATGTCACAAAAAAAAAGCATAAACATTTACAATGCAAGCAATTAGGACGTGCACTGAGCCTTTTATGTGAAGCAGACAGCTAATGTCTCCCTGCCCTGAGCTTCTCACATTTAACCATCTCCACAGATCAGCTGTAACTAGCGACTCATTCTCATGCTAAACGAAGCTCTGTAACGATGTTTTTCTGTTTAAAAAATGTCGTTATCACAGCAGGTAGACGTATTTTACAGGCCAATTATTTTGGAGAAGACAGAAAGGATACAATCTTACGGCTGAGCAGACATCAATTTGAGCTATGAAAATGCAGTAAATCAAAATAAAAAGAAAATGTTTGTATTTCTGCATGGAAAGGAATTTGGTTGAGGAGAGAGAGAGACAGACAGAAGATTTTCTCAAAGTTGAGAAAGTTGAATGTTTTAATGCAAAGTACAAAATCAATACAAGAAAGCTTTAGATATAATATTCTTGTAATTTTGCAAGTGCAAATGGGAACGATTGTGACCTTGACTATGTTTCTATGAATAATTTGTTTCTCAAACTTTTGGGGGAATTGGAAAACCTCAAAAGTATAGAAATATTGAAGTGGTAGACCCTTAAAAACTTCTTCAAAAATCTCTACTTGATAGAATTATTCTTTTTGAAATGGGTGAACACAAAGCTTACAATAAAAGTTATCACAGACCTTGAATACAATATAAATGAATAGTTAAGCTTTTTACCAAGAACAGACATGATGTGTAAACACTTCTTTTAGTGAATTCTTGCGCACTTACCTTTTTGTAATTGTTGTTTTATTTTAATAGCCAAGATATGCTCAGTCTTGTTTGCACAGTTTGCTTTTGCGTGAAACGCCATTCAAACTTTGTCTAACTCAATTTACTAAAGTAAAAAAAAAATATATATATATCTATAAAAGAAATCTTAGTCAGAAAATGGGCATATGACTTCAAAGTTGTAAGTATAAGAAAAACTCTGGTTTCAGGTTTTTTCTTTTTTGGAGCTAGAACAGTTCTAAGGTAGGTCGTGGCTCTCTCCACCAACACATTTTCACTGTGTGGAGGGCAATGAATCCCTATTGAAAAGCAAAAAATGAAATAAACTTTACAATTCTGTAAAATACTGTAAAGCATGCTTTAAATCCACCGCTTGTTTGGCGATCTAACATAGCGAGGCCTTGACTGCCTGATTCACATTCAGTAAGCTATTCACCCAGCGCAAAAGTTTTTTGCAAATTTTTAAGCTGTCATACTGACCATGACTGTTACGTTTAAAAAAGGACACCAAAGAAAATGGAAGAAGAAAAAAAAGCACATTTTATTTTTAGTGTTTGGGCTAATAAATGTCATTTGATATTTTACATATTTAATCTTTCATATTTAATATTTTCTTCTTTGAATGCAATAAATAATTTATTTTTCTTTACAGTAACTTTTAGGGGTGTTCTATGGTTTCCATTTTGTCTTTCATTTTTGTAGCTTTTTCAGGTCACTGTTAACGGTTGTATAGAATTGAACTGATGGAAAGAGCTGAAGCTTTGTACATAAAAAAAGAACTACAGCAGAAAGGACTAGAACAAAATTAGGGCAAGTATTCTACATGTATTTCTATATGGCTTTTATTAAACTATTAGACACCTATTTACCAAGAGTTGATTTTTATTATAACTAATAAAACTAGCTTTTAATTACTGTTATTATTATTAAAAAATGTTTTCTTTTTTTTTGGTTTCATTAATTTACTCTTGTTCCAGATACAAAAGTCACATCTTAAAATATGAAAAATATAATATGTGTCATGGCTGTGTGTGTCGAAGCATGGAGGCAGATTTAGGAGTGCAACAAGAAAAGTCCACAACGGGCAAACAGACAGGTAGGCAGGCAGGGTAGAGGACACAGGGAAAATGACCTTAATACCGGACAACAAGAATAAACTGAAGAGAACTTAAATAGTGAAGGCAATGAGGGCAAATTTACAAGACACACCTGAACACAATTAACAGAAACTAGGGTAGACAGAGACAGAGCACGTGGGGAATGAAAACAAACAGTCCAGGGCGTGGCAGTTCATCCCCCACCTGGAAGCTGCATCCTCGCAGCGTAAACAGAAATTTAGAAATTAGAGGAAGTCTGGAGGAGGTTCAGGAGGTGGCTGGGTAACCGGGAGGAGGACGACTAACAGTGTTCAGGGTGGCGATGACAGAGGGAGAAGCCAGGGAGGAAACGGGAGGAGTCTGGAGCAGGAGGGACACGGCGGGGCCCAGAGCCCAGCCATGATGGTTTCCCACGGAGGAGCCAACGGAGGGAGGAGCCATGGAGGAGGAGACGGAGACAAAGAGCCGATGAGCCAGGCTGATGCCGAGGATTCGGAGGGCCAAGGCCAGAGGGATGGAGGGATGTAGCTGGAGGAGTGGAATCCTGAGGTGGCGGGTGGTCGCCGACAGACCGAGGTGGAGCCAGAGGGGTGATGGAGGTGGTGGACTTACGGTTCATGGGCTCGAGAGGTGAGAGCTAGGGTCCATGGTGGAACCGATGGGTCAGAGGGCCGAGGCAGAGTCCAGGACTCTGAGGCTGGAGGCGGAGCTGAGGGATCCTCCAGCCACAACGCAGATGGAAACTGGCAGACCCAATGACAAATTCAGCTCACAGGTGGTGGGCTGAGGGTGAGCAGCAGTGCTGGCCGGCGACAGCGGTAGAGTGGATGGGACTGGGAGGGCGGATTTTTGTATTCCATGCTGGGCACAGGCACTGAAAGGTGCACCCGAGGAGTGAGTGGAGTCTCCCAGTCTATAAGGTCCTTCTCCGGTAGCCCCAGATTTATTAGCTCACACTCAGCCGTGGTGCAGTGAGCGAAGCTTCACTCCGCACTCTTGCTGTCCGTGGTCATCTCCACGGTGGCGAGCTCATTTGCCAACTCTCGCACCTGGTCTGACGTCATTGGCTCAGGCTCCAAGGCGATCCTCAGCTCTGTCGCTCCCGTTAGTGATGGCTCTTCGGTCATGCCGGGCTCTGCCTCTCCGCTCAGATTGTGGCTCCGCGTAGTGGAGAGATGGTGGGCTGGGCCATTTAGGAGTGGATTATTCCTGGGACAGATTGGCGATATTATATGACAAAATGGCGGAAGTATATTATATATCACTGTATAAAGTGTATATCATTTCACTTATACAGTATATAACTGTACAAGGAAACCTACAGTCTTTAGAACATTTTTGGTATCAATTTTAATTTCATCATGCCTGTAATGCCTAATAAAGCAGCGCTTTTACCAAGAAAACATCTAGCTATTTCTCTATGCTCCAAAGGCACCTCCTTGGAAGAGAATGAATTTGCATTTTCAACCAGCCTGTCTGATTTACACAGAAAACAAATTTTGTTTATTACCAGAATAGTCTTCTCTGGGGGACTGCTATTGTTATTGATTCTTTTCAGAAGTTTCGGCCACAGAAGCATGTATGTTTGTTTATTGTTGTTGCGGTTAAAACCATATATATTTTGCATCATTTCCAATCAAGCTTCTAATTTTGTATAATGATGAAAAAATGTTAAAATAATATGCAACGTACTCTTAAAATAAAGAGTTTCATTTTCTAATAGTTCACAGGACCAAATGTGCACACATACAGTATATGTTTATTTTTTGATATCTTTACATTCTTAGTGTGAACAGGTCTTTGGAATGGAAGTATAGAAGTTCATTGAAACTTTCCTTAATTGTTGAGCTATTTTACCTCCACCTGACATCCCAATTATGAGTCTTCCAGATAGGTCAGACTTGTCAGAGCAACATGACACATTTAGCAAAACTCTAATTGCCTTCATCAGCCAGTGTGACCCGCCGTTCACGCCTCAGAACCCTGCATGCGACCCGATCTCAGTGACTCCACGCATCCATTTCAACTTGTGACAGCGTACACACTCCTCCAGCTGAACCACTGCATGTGTAAGCCACATAAAACAGCAGATCTGTTGTGTCAAATTTGTTTGATGTGTCACAGATGGCAGTTTTCAATGGGCCTTTCAGATGCTTGCATCATTCTGCCATTACCAGAACAGCAACAGAAAATGAATGAGTTGTTTACCTTTGTGGCAGCGTCTTCGTAGTCATTGTTGTTTACATTCAGAGGCAGCTGAGGCAGTTGGATTGACACTCGTCTATGCGATTCCAATGGCAAAAATAACTCTTTTCATGTTTTTAGTGAGGAATTAAATGGGAAAAGTGTCTTTGATTAGCTTGTTGAGGACGGAGGGGTCGGGAACTCCTTGGAAGAGAATGAATTTGCATTTTCAACAAGCCTGTCTGATTTACACAGAAAACAAATTTTGTTTATTACCAGAAATAATCTACTCTGGGGGACTGCTATTGCTATTGATTCTTTTCAGAAGTTTCAGCCACAGAAGCATGTATGTTCAGTGACGTTTGTTTATTGTTGTTGCGGTTAAAACCATATATATTTCGCATCATTTCCAATCAAGCTTCTAATTTTGTATAATGATGAAGAAATGTTTAAATAATATGCAATGTACTCTTAAAATAAAGAGTTTCATTTTCTATTAGTTCACAGGACCAAAAGTGCACACATACAGTATATCTTTGCGATTCCAATGGCAAAAATAACTCTTTTCATGTTTTTAGTGAGGAATTAAATGGGAAAAGTGTCTTTGATTGGCTTGTTGAGGACGGAGGGATCGGGAACTGTGCACGGAATATACAATAAACTGCCTCGGCCCGGTTGCTGTGGTAACTAGAGCACACCGCCACGTGAATGTGCGCTCGCGACTTTTCACGGAAGAGCGAGAGACCTTTGGGGATGTGGGAGGGCTGATGTCAGTGAATACTGACAGTGCACATCCTAAATTATACCTAGATCTGTCTGCACAGCATACCAATATGTGATATTTTTATAACTCCGATTCCCAGGACTCCAGAATAACGCTTCACCGCACATCTTCGTTTGATTCGCTGTCTAATGAATTGCGACGCGATTTGATACAAAGCAAAACACACACGCAACGTTTAGCAGATAAATCTCTTTTTAAGCCTTGAACGTTGACAGATGTTTTCTCTGGAATCTTCTTCGGATTAGTTGAACATTTCACTCATGTTTTGTTTGTCTCTCACACGCATAGACTGTAAAAACAAAAGGGCCGTTGACAATGTGAATTCAACATGTTTCTCTCCCTGTAACGGGCTGTGAATAATTAAAAGCTCAATTCAGACACATAAAGCTTACTAATCCCTGCCCTGTTCACTTCAAACTCATTCACTATGCCTTTTATCTGCTATGCAACATAAAAACATAGACATCATAGATTTAGATAGTGGACACTACAGGGAATGATTTTCTCACAGGCTTAATAGGAATATTTTCAAAGAGAATCGCAGATAAACTTCTTTATAAGAGTTGCTCAAACAATCAGACTCTCTGTGGCTCAGTGCTTATGTATTATCTAAATCAGTGCAGCAACTTTTTTCTTTCTTTACAGACTTTTCGATAAATATTTGACAACAATGGCTTTCTGTTGTAGCTGATGAATAACATTCAGTAAACAAGTTCAAATGAAATTGGTCCTTTTTTCTGTGAAAGCTAACAACAGCAACATTCAGCTTTAGATTTTAGAAGAACGTCTTGATGCAGTGACATTTCAGGTCAGTAAATTAGAAATGATTTTATTTGTTTTCCATGAGCTCAGGAACAAAAGTGGATGCTAGAAATGAGTGAGGGAGGATTGTCTGAATGTTTATGAATATGTGAGAAGTGATCTCATTTTCGTTCTTCGTATCCTCCTTTTTTGTTCAACAGAAGTAAAATACACTTGATTGTTACTGCCTGTGACCTCCCACTAGTTCAGACAGTGATGGGATTGACAAGGGCCCTTTATAGCTACAGTATTTGTGTATGCTGAAATTCTCAGATTTCTTTTTTATTGCCAAGGAATAGTTTGTCGAAAAATAAAAAAATGCGGAAAATGAACCCACCACCAGTGGATCCTCTGGAGTCCAAACTTATATAAGATAAAATCTGTTTTGATGATTTTGAATCGAACTCATCTGATTTCTAGATGGCCAGAGGGTGAGTCACTTTTCATGACATGTTAATTTTTGGATGAACTATTCTATTTTAAATCACTTTTGAAGAAAACATTACTTTTGAAGCAACATTTGTAATTTACCCACTTCTTTTTATTTATTGTTTTCTTTCTTGACAAATTACAATGGAATATAAATTAGGAATACCACAGTGTAGGCTACTTTAGTGTGTTATTTTTAACTATAATATTTCCCGTCAGTGTGGCAGGATTGATCCGTGCAATTCTGTCCATCAATCCATCCACACTGTTCCAGCATCTCTGCCTGCAGCCGTCACCTCACATGCTGATCTGGAGTGAGTTCTGATGACTGATAAGCTGCTGAAGCTGATTTTAGATCAACATCATCACACAAATCCTTGATGTGTGCTGGTGTGATACTGTTCCAAAACTACCTTCATCTATAGTTCAGCCAAAACATGAACATTCATCATTTATTCACTCTCATGTCATTCCAAACATGTATGAAGTGCTTTATTCTGCAGAACTCAAAAGATTAGACTTTTAGGAACTGTTATTATAGAATTGAATGGACAAAAAACACTAATGCATTTCTCACAATAAATGTTGCCGTATGTAAGGAAGTCATAAAGGGTTGAAATGACATAGGATTTTCCTGTTTTGGATGCATTGTCCCTTTAAATTGTTAGTCACACTATATCCAAATATAGAAAAGTGTGCATTTAGGTTAATCATTTAGGTATTTTTGCAAAAAGAATAAGTTTTAGCATACAAAAGATATATCAACAGGTTCCTTCCAAGTCCAAAATATATTGCAGAAAATGAGACTCACTAAATATAATAACAGAAGCGTTTACTAAACCAATATTTAAAATATACATTAATCCTGTCAAGTACACACAGATAAGGATTGGCTTTAAATCAAGGAGGATGAAAGAATTAACAGCTGTCAGTAAATGCCATATAAATAATCTCAATGATCATCAAAAGCCACATTTCTGACAATATTTGGATCCACTTTATTTTAAGTGTCTTAGCTACTACACTTGCATTTAAAGATAATTTGATACAGTGATTTACAAACTTTAATTTGATACTTTTTCTTGAAATGTAAAATGTTCAGTTGTAAAACAATTCAGATATCCAAACATTTTCTAGAGATCGTTGAGAATTCATATTCTGTCTGAATACTTTAGGTACAAAAAAAATATTATTTTATATTTTTTACATTTTTTACCACTGACCTGATGCATTATTTACTCATGGTTTCAAAAATATTTTACATAGACTTTTACTTGGCAAACACAGACTGGTTTCCTCTATTTCCCACGGAACGTCTTTGATCTGCAGGCATGAGCGAGTCAAACTTTTCTTGCATCAGAAGCATGAGTTTGCCACTGAAATCTCTAGTCACGTCCACTATATGAATATGGAAGTTCAAACCAAGACAGCAAAGAAAAACATAATTTTTTGATCTTCCACCAGCGAAGGAACTATGTGAAAAATGGAGGCTTCAGAGATTTCAGCATTCGCAAATGACCATCCAGCCATAAAGGGTCCCTGTCTATCCCACTGCTGTCATTGCTAGATGAAGGTAGTGGCCAATAACAATCAAGTGTATTTCATTATTTTGTCCAACAAAAAAGGAGAAGATGAAGAAGTAAAGTGAGAGAAAGAAAGAGTGAGATGCATGTAAAAAGGGTCCCACCTCCTTCTTTCCCCCAACCTCTCAGACCAGCGGCCTCCCCCACCACCTTTTCTGCACTCTCATTTATTTCAATTTGTCATGCTTTGCTCCCCCCTCTGCGGGAGAAGCGGTCGGCAGCAGGGAGAGATGGGGAGAGAAATTGGTATCTCCGCTTGCGCCGTAATGAAACATTTAGATGCGAGCAGAGCTATGCCTCCGCATTAGCAGCGGCGATGAAGGGAGATGGCTCGCGGCACACAGCCCACTCCACCTAATACCTCTCTAATCCAGGTCAAAGTGGGACACTTCTTCTCCTTAATCAGTATTGGCACCTTCTTTTGGAGGATGTATTTATGGTATGAAAGGTCCAGCTGTGGAGCCACTGCGGCTGATGCCATGAGCAGCTCTTTTTCTGACAGGGAATGGAAAAATAAATCATGGCTTTGCATTTGTATAGGGCTGGAGATCAAGGACAGGTGCTGAGATTGAAAATCCTATTGGTATTTCAGAGCTAGTGCGTTTCATTCAAGACTGAAGATATAAAATGTTTGTGTGGAAATGCAGGGTTAAATAGCCATCGAATGTTAATAACGTCATCCATTATGATTGTTTTTATGGCTGGGAACTGTCTTATACTTGTCATAATAAGTGTTGCCCTTACCTGGAATGGAAATGTTATTGGGTGTTTTGCTGGATGTGGTTGTCAGATGGTGCCTGTGCAGGCCATCTGATGTAAGTCTTTCAAATCACTATCTACTGTAGGTTAGGGAGCGTCTCTAAATACCAAGCGCAGTTGTCAAATTTCAGGATTTTTCTGAATAATTGGGCAAACTTTTAGATGTGAGTGGAAGCTGCAACAAATAGAATTGATATATTCACATTTGCTCCTAGCAAAGCATCATCACATTTCTGTGACGTCGCAAAAAAATGTAGGAAGATTGATTATGTTGGTCATAAGATAAAAAGATGCCAAGTTTCCCATACCTCAGTTTCTGTATCAAAAAATGATCAAGCAGCAGTGCAAACTGTTGTTTTGTAACTTAATTTTAGGGTAATTTAATACAAAGTATAGCGTTATACTGTACTGTACATTCATTTATAATAATAATAATAACCGTAACTATGTTTTACATGTTGATGTCTGTTGAATCATCAAAGTCTGTAAAAAGGGTCCATACTCTGTTTCAAATCTTTATTCACTACAATTATTAAAACAAACTGAAATTAATTTCAAGATTTTTATTTGACTAATGCATTTGCATTTGTCATTTAGCAGGTGTTTTTAATCCAAAGTTGACATACAAATAAAGAACATACTGCAATATAAAGGACATATCTTTAATATTATTGTATTTTATTAATGTATTTAATTCTTTGCTTATATTTGACTTGTAATTGAGAAATATGTTCAAGAAAGAACTACACAGTTGTGAATTACAGTCAGTTACTTTAGAGTTTACCTTAGAAATGGAATGCAGTCACTGTAGCTTGTGGTCTTGTGTGGCCTATTTTGTTTTTATAAAACTTGCTTTTCTTTATTAATATCACATTTAAAACTAGCAAAACTGGTCTCCTCAGATCCGCTTGCAGGAAAAAGCCACAGACTAATCAATTAATTTAGGTATTATTATTATTTTTTTTTTTTCATTTTATTTGATTTTAATATTCAAATATTAGTAATAATTATAATAATATCACTTAAAATGGGAATAAACCTATCTTTGGTAGCTTATAAACTCCCATCTGGTTGTGTTTTTCTGAAGTTGTATCAGTACTCTTTAAGGTATGATGAAGCCACTGCTTTACTTTTGGCATGCGTCAATTTTACCCGACTTCTAGGCTGAATTTAACCCCACTGCTCTGCAAAATACATTTTCAGGCTTTAAACTTAACATATTACTTGAAAAGAAAGTACCAAATAACTTCTAATAGCATGCTGTCAGGCTGAACTGAAAATTATACACAAAAACAAGTTTCTTTATGGATTTTGTCACGATAAAGTCACATGGGTGTGGTTGACTAAAATAAATAAAGCCTTACGTTTGGTTTGATTCATCATCCAGATATGTAATAAACTTCAGTTCCACAAAAGATCCACTGAAATAAATGATCAGACGTGGCAGACAGAACATTAAAGTTTTGACAAAGTTCAATTAGATTTGGGGTGAAATCAAACAATGGTCCGGTCTCTTGTAAAACAGCATTTGAGTAGATTGTTTTTTAATGAATGCCTTTTTAACAGCTTGAATCTTTTATTCTGTCATCACTGGACACACTTTGTCTCTAGTCTAATAGCCACGAGTGCAAAGTGCTCAATATAATTCCTCTGAAGCTGCCACGGCTCTGTCAACGCTGACTGGACCTTCATTAATTCCACTCTGAAATCGATGGCTTCTCTTGTCACGGCTTTGCAATCAGTGCCATTTTTCTTTTTTCCCCCCTCTCAGTGGTCTATATGGTCTGCAAGTTGGTGAGAAGAAGAGCAGAGAAGTGACAGAGAGGTCAGTCATAAGCAACACGGTCGTGAGTGAAGTATGTGTCCAAAATGGAAATCCACCTCATGTTACCTTCAGCTAGCATCTGACCCCCACCATTTCTCATTACTGCCACAGTTGTTTTGTCACCAGAAAGGCCGGACAAAACAACTATGGATGTACACTATACTGTGCAAAAGTTAATGTCAGAAAGTAAAGAAACAAAAAAAACCCTTTTTTTAGCAATGATGCAAGAAATTTATCAAAGGTGACAATAAAGATTTCTATTTCAATTAAATGTTTTTCTTTTGAACATTCTTTTCAAATAATCTTGATAATTTTTTTGTAATGTTGTAAATCAAAATATTAGAATGTTTTTTTGTGTTGTTTTTTTTATGTATTTATTTCATTTATTTATTATTATTATTATTATTTTGGGCACATCCTGTGACACAGAAGTTTGCCTGCTGAAAATTCAGCTTTGCCATGACATAAAAAAATAAATTACATTTTATCAGTTCTAAAATGTATCACACTATTATTGAATTTGTATGTTTAATCATTTATAAGGGGTTATACTGTATAATTGTCCATAAAGGCTGGTTTAATCTGGCAGTACTTTGGGGGCTCTTTTTTACACACACCTCAACAGGTTATTATTATTAAGTGATGGTCATTTTTTTAAGGATTTTCTACCCAAGTAAACCAAAGGATTTTCCAGCCTTCATTGACATTGATATACATCACTTATAAATTTTTAAATACAAAATCAATAGTAGTTACTAAGATTGAAGAAGTTTGGAAATAGTGAAATGTTCTTGGAAAAAAATATATGACCAGAATATCAGCCTGCCTGATAATGCTGCACAAACTGTAATTGTAACTGTAACAAAATGTAAATTGTAAAACTATTTCATATTACTATTTTCAGTGATTTTCTGATTAAATAAATGCAGAATTGATGATCAAGAAACTTTTTTGCAGAAACATTGAAAAGAGAAATTAACAAACAATGTGAAGAAACATTTCATTTTGCATAATTACAGTATTTAGGCTAGCACAATAAAATAAACTTTTAAAATATTTTCCACATATATAGTGGATATATACATATATAGTTTCCACAATATACTGTGTATATTGCCTATAAAGAGTTGATAATATATATATATATATATATATATATATATATATATAGAGCTATATGCTGCGTATATGCATGTATATACTGTAACTGTGTTTGAATCGACACCTGATGCTTAATTTTTTAGCTGAACCACTGATTTAGAAGATAACAAACAAAATGTAAAGCTGTAAGGTGCAATGAAAGAGATGAAGAGGGTAAGAGAGAAAAAAAAGAAAGTTAAAAAGAGAGAAAGCTTAAAGTATAATTTGTCAGCTGTCCTGGTCTCATTCTGGTTTGATGTCACCCCATTACAGTATTTGTCAGTGGTATTGTCCGCTCATGACAGATCCATAATTTCAAAAGAACGATCACACAGAATGTCTAATCGTTCTCTCTCCTCGGCTGTTTCTCTGTGCTGAACAGACACGCTTAGCCAAACTTCTGCGGCATTAGCATCTCTGTGTGTCACTGATCATTCATTAGGATGGTATTATTCCAATGCAGTCAATCTAACTCTCACCACAGGCTGTCAGGAGACTCGATCAATGTGTAATTATATCTGACCACCGTCATAAATAACCCAGCTTGCAAGTTCAAGGTTGTGCTTAATTGTGTTATTCACATTGCTCATGCACTATTATGCTCCGGTTGTATTGAGCTTCAAAACCGCATCTTGAGTGTGATGTTTATCCCGCGAGGAATGGATAGATGTATGGATGGGATTTGTAGCCTGAGGACTAAAGAATAATCTTAGAGGTAGTTTGATCAGTCACATTTATTACGAATAACTATAAGCGGCTTAGAGACAGAATGGTAAAATTGTCTGTCTGTCATGCATATATATATTTATCAACATACAAGGCAACAACACAACATTGGGTCAATCAATAGTTTGAGCCGGAGGTGGGCCCATCTGAAGTATTTGACCAATGGCAGATTGCATACCTGTTTGTAACTGCTGTTTACCTGGACAGAGCTGGCAAACTTCATCTTTAACTTCAATTTTGCATTAACTAGAATAAATCGAGCACAACAGTATAAAAATGATTCAAAATGACATTTTACGCAGTGTAACAGTGTTGCCATGGAGTCTTATACAGACCAAGGACATGGGATCAAGTACTTCCAAAAGCCCCTGCCACCGTAGAGCACTTCTCCACAGCGCTGAATCCTGAAATTTGTTTAGCGAAAAATGAGCCGTTTAAAAGATATTTACTCCAATTGTGTGGTTTATGAGGTGTTTTTCTCTGGGTTTATGATAGAAACAACTGTACTGAAGGGACTGGAGTCAAATGTAGAGGGCAGAACATGACAGAGACCCTCAATACCTTACTGTATGCACAGGCAAGCAGCCTATTATATAAACATGTACAAAACTGTCTACAGCCTATGTTTCATTAATTGATGTAATGTTAATATGCCAACTTTTGAGGTACTAAAATCTGTTTTGCACAATTATAATTTAATTCATTGGAGGAAACAGGTTTCCATAAATTAATATTTAGAAACTGCACACAACTACAAAACACCATCATCGTAACAAACATCATGTTTAAATAATGCAATAAATATTAATATTAATTCTGTAATGCAAAAACCATTTTGTACTTATTGTACTTTCCAGAAACTGCAAATGTAACAGTATTGTAAGATTACATGAAATGTTTAGAAGTTAATAATCTTTCTTTTCCATACTATGGAAGTCAATAGCCACCATCAACAGATCATCACTTCTTTTGTGCTCAACAGATGAAAGAAACTCATACAGCTCTACAACTTGAGGGTGAGTAAATGATGACATAATTTTTATTTTTGAGTGAACTATCCCAAACATATAAAAAATGTGCTTGTTTTACAATGCAGTTTATGTTTACGGTCTGTGACCTGTACTATGAGTTCAAAGTGCTGTTATGGTGTCAACATGTCAGCTGGGATTACTGGCGTGCACTAGAAGGTTCACTTTATAATCGCCAGTGTTCCCGCTTATAGTCTTTCTTTCTTAATGAGACAATTGTGTAATTGCCTAGTGATTTCAGAGGGTAATAGATTAAACTAATCCTCTCAACAAAATATCTGTGTTTCCTTCTTGCCCAAGAAACTTTCCTATTACCAGCTAAAGCCCATTAAATTGCACTGTTGGATTTACAAATGTAATCAATAGATAATTGTCTGGGGCTTCTTTCAACCGCATACTGACGGCAGACCACCCGCTGCTTTTGTATTTTCTAATTTAAAGTCATTTTTTCTCCTATTTTACCACTTATGCATCTCCTATCAAACACGGACAGGTGTGTGTTTCTGCGTGCGTGCTGTAAAGTCCAGATTAATGAAGAAAATTTCAGTGTTGGTCCATTGCGAGCACTGATTTTTCCTGTTCATTTACTGTGCTCATTTACGGCTCGTTGAAATACATTAACCACACCAGTGCTGCTGGATTGAACTGGGGCAATTCAATTTTTATTTGAAACCATGAACCCAAATTCTATTGCTTCTCTAAAATGAGGTTATTTAATTCTTCTTTCGAGTTTCGCTGAAAACGCAGACCTCCTCATCAGCAAGATCCATCGATGGACGTCCCACCACATAGATTTATAATGACTGTGAAATGTGTCAGTTGTGCCGTGACCTGATCTGATACTCCAGCACAAGGGGGTCAGGCAGCAGCGTGGAACCGGCTGCTCTGCGTGATCGTGGCTAAAATGAAATCAGAGAAAGTGGCAGTGACACGGTTAGCCCAGCCTAACTGACTGTGATTACCTCTTTCTAACCTCAGACCTCCAGCTCTTGGACTTGACCATTGACCTCCTGGGGCTGTAGGAGGAAAGAAAATCACAGATGGAGTCTTCTTAAACAAAAGATTAGATGTTCACAATCTTAAAGAGCAAATATGTTTTGTATTTGTTATATGTCTCTTGGTAACACATTTATCATTTATCAACTCCGCTTCGCGTTGCGACCACATCACCACCTTGAGTGTGCATTCATTTTCTGTAATTAATTTAATGCGTTTTGACAATTGTATTTGACAATTTTACAAGGCCTTTTAAAATAAACATCCAAGTCAAAATACTACTTATAAGAAAAGTACCTGAACAGGTCCATTATGTCTCTATAAAAGAATGTACAAATATTTGAGAAATATAACATTGTCTCCTGGGTACAGGGGAGAATCAGTGTGTTTTATTTTGGTTTTAATGGAACTCTTATTTTCTTGTTTGTGAATTTTAAGGAGGTTGCAAAAACATGAATATGAATGCATGATCAGGTGCTGTTGTTTTCAAAACTCCTGACATTATGTTTCACTCTTTTGACATCTCTCCTATGTTCATCTGCTGCTTTCTTGTGCTTTTAAAGGACAGCAGAAACCCATTTTCAATTCGCTCTCGACACAATCCTTCAGCACTGTGATTTGGTAGTATCTTTGAAGTGCACCACTGTGTCCTTCAGACTGTAAATGGAAAATAATGCATCAATAACATTGTGCCTATTGTGAGGAGACTGGTGTGGTGCAAATTAGTAAAGATGTTCTATATGAGCACTTCACAATACTTGCACACAATTTCTTCTAAACACACAGAGACACTGTTTTACTGTGATCCTGGTTGCCATGGTGATGCATCAGTTTAGAGGTCTGCATGGACACTTGCAGTTTTCAATACATTAAGACATAATGGCATAGCCCGTGCTGGATACGGCAATTTGTGCCTGTGCAGCTCGGGCTTATTGTTGCACTCTTCTCTTGTTATTTTCTCTTGCTCTCTCATTTCTTTTCTCCCTTGATTCATCCTCCTTATTTACACACACACACACACACGCAACACTATTATCCTTCCAAGTACCTTGAAAACAGTACTGGGAACGTTTTCATATAGCGTAGGCATTTTTTCATTTTCATTTTTTTAAGGGAATTGCATGGTAATGTCACTCTCCCCAAATAACAATATGGTGTGCAAAGCCAAATAATATGATCTGAAAAAGCACACCAACACAGGTGAGTGTTTTTGAAACATTTCTAATAAATGGTTTTGCATGGTTTCTAGCTGGTCCCTCTTGGTCATTTGTTTATCAACTGGTTCAAGCTTGTCTGTATCACTGATCACTTTGAATACAACTTTTGATCGGCACGTTTGTCTAACTGTTTAGAGGTGGAAAACCATTTTAACTAATCTAAAACTAGGGTTGTTTAGCTGGTTAATGTAATCCCCAGAGCTGGTTATTTTGAGGTTCAAATGCTCAAAACCCCCTCAGAACTATCAAACTAGACTAACTGGAGCATTAGAAAACATTAGCAGCCATCAAAGACAAACACACTAGCCTAAGTTGGTGTGCTGGTATAACTGGCCACCAAATCCCATCAAGCTTGGCTCAGCTGGTTTTGTTATTTGCCAGTTATCAGCTAGTACCATCAAAATTCCTTCAAAACATTGGTTTGCTGCAATATTTGGCCACAAAACTTGGTCAGGTTGGAGTTTAGCTGGTTTACCTAGTTGCCAGCTGCTCTTCAAGCTCTCTTCAAGCCCCCCAAATCAGCTGCCTATATTTTATCCTCCAGGAATAATCAGATTTATGAGTCATTTAACTATGAGTCTCTTCATTAGTCTCCAAAAGTATCTTCTAGGTGTTTGTCTTAACCAAGATGCACCATTAAGGTGTGAATGACTTTCTTTTCGGTTCCAGGTCACTGGAATGTCCGATATGAAGACTTGGATGCTTGAAAGCCACACATTCTCTTCCCGTTAATGAATTTGAGACCTTGAGGCCTCAGACAGGAGCCTGCAGACCTTCGCATTGATCCCCTCCTGTCTCCTTCAGGTTAGCCCTCCAGGAACCCCATCCAATCACATCAAATCACAGACGCCAAGTGGTGCGGTCCCGTCCAATCACACTGATTGCTTTGGAAAGTCCTGGCCATCCCTTAAGCTAACAGTGCAATTACTGGAAGTGTCTCATAAAGGGAAAGAGGAGGTGGAGGGATGGATGGGTGAAGGTGATTAATTGAGGTGGGAGCTGTTTAAGGGAGAAGAAAGGAAGAAGGAGATAGAGGAAGTGAGAGACAAAGGTTTGAGAGGGAGTAACAATCAGACGGATCATGAGAAAAGAGTTCATAGAAGGATCAGGAATAATGGATGAAGGGGGTGGAGAAAGGGGATCAATCAGCTTCACGGCTTATGTGAACGAGACTGAAAAGGTGTTCAATAGTGAACTGACCAATTGGACAACTGCTACAGCAAAAGTGGCTTTTATGTACTTCTTAAAGAGTAAATCGGAATAAAACACTTTGAGCTCCATTTTAGGAAATACTGGATGAAATTTACTGTAATACTAGAATTAATTAAATTGTTACCCTATCACCCTTCATGCATCATTTAGACCTGACTGTGTTCATGTTTAATTATACTGCATTTTACGTGTTAGACATTTGGTTGTAAAACAATCTTTGCATTTTTATTTAAATATCTTTGCACAGAGGGCCTTACGTCATAAACATTTACAAAAAATTGTTTTGCAAAGAAAACGTAAGTTTGTAAATATGTTATTGGCTTGCTTGACACACTGATGTTTTCACTGAGACTGCATGTCCAAAATATTAACACATAAAAAATAACTCTGATCCAAATATAAAAAATAGAATCAAAGATTTACATATTCACTATGTGAGCACAGAAAGTGCTTCACATTCTCTGCCAAGTCTGGTTTATTCAGCTTTTTGAGAGCACAGGAATAATACAGAATCACTACACATGACTGTGATTAAACATAATCTGCTGCAGACAAAAAAAAAAAAGGACAAACAAAATGAAATAACATTTGTACATAGTTTGCCTATTACTGAAGCAAAATGTCATTGCTGCAGAAAGAGCTGCTGATATTTTCCAGCGTTTTCTCAGGGTAGTTTGTGAAATGCTGTAAGACTGTGACATCCACAGAGTAAATTGCATGGCGGGATGCTGCCGCTCCCCGTGTGCCACTGAATATGCTGCTGTTGTCGTTTTCAATAGCCATCACAATAAAGAGAATTCCTTTAAGATTTTTCCCTCCAAATGTCATGGCCATCTTCAAAGGCCTTGAAGGGCAGCTGTATTTTAAAAGCAATATTGGCAGTAAACACGCGCTTACTCTATCTGCCTCTATCATCAGCGTGTGTAGGGGTGATAATCGTAATGGGGAAATGGCACCTGAAACGTTTGAACTTTACTTTCCTCATCCATATGGGCCTGCTTTGCCCTGTCATTGTCCTCTCTCAGCTTTCTTCAGCTGCCACGCCACGTCCTCGCTTCCCGGCCATCAACGCAACCTTATCATCCGAAGCCATTTCCTGTTCGCATGAATGCGTAGTCAAACTTAGCCAAATGCATCCAGAAAAATAGAAGCAGCTCTGGGAGAGTTCAATGCTATAAGGTCTTTGACGTTTATTTTATTCGAGAAAGAAATAAGGACAAATAGGCACAACTGCCAGCAGGTTAATGCTATAGCATGTAAAGCAGTAAAGCTTGTTTGTCTAGTAATGCTTTTCTTGTATGATTGGTTTTAAACAGCTACACTAGTTTAGAACTGCCTTCATTTATGAAATACAGACAGACAGAACGACAGACAGGCAGACAGATAGACATACAGACAAATAGACAAACAGACAGACACACAGATAGACAGACGTACAGACAGACAGATAACCAGACAGACATACAGACAGACAGACAGATAGATATACATAGACAGAAAGACAGACAGACAGACAGATAGATATATAGATAGACAGACAGACAGATAAACAAACAGACAGATAGATAGATAGCAGTGGCGGCTACTGGTCTGTCAAATAGAGGAAGCTCATTTTCCCCTTACATCATAAAATTGTCTATTTATCTAGTTTCACCCACGACGCTAGCCTAGCCTAAGCCTACTATACGAATGAATGAATGAACGATCTAAATAAAATATTAAACTCTGTAAAAGTGAAACAAGGAATGTGGTGTATAATTGTGTGAAATGTATGATGAAAATCAAGCA
>JAUCMU010000048.1:15895815-15908891 GCA_032275025.1 Enteromius treurensis | reverse complement strand
AATACCAGTAAATTTTGACCTTGTGGGGACATTTCTTAGGTCCCCATGAGGAAACAAGCTTATAAATCACACAGAAAGAATTTTTTGGAAAATCCAAAAATGTACACAGTTTCCTGTAAGGGTTAGGTTTAGGTGTAGGGTCAGTGTAGGGCAATACCACATACAGTCTGTACAGTATAAAAAACATTCCCCTATAGAATGTCCCCAAAAAACATGTAAACCCAACATGTGTGTGTGTGTGTGTGTGTGTGAAGAGGCTTACATTATAAGTGAATCTTCAAACTCAAGCAAAAATCCATTAATTGTCTATTAACACATGTCAGAATTTACATTAAAACACCAGCCGAATCCTAAAGAAAGATAGTAAGCTTTCATCTCTGTCCTCTTGATTCTAATTTAGCACCTTGGCTGCGACTGAATCCTCGCAGATAATTTGCTTTTGGATTTCTCTTTAACGGCGTCACACAGGATGTTTAGAACTAAGAGCTACCAGCCGCGGTCTTCATCAAACTCTTTTGTATGCACAGGAAATTCAAATTTTTTAAAATGTCCTCATTATTTAAACATTCGCATCTGTTTTCACAATGGGTGGCACTTAAAGATAATGAAGCCTAATAAGCCTTTAATGCCGGTTTTAATGCATTCACAAAGAGTACACAAAAGAACAGATGGTGGGTTCTAAATCCACATCTCGCCCCAAAACCTTTGGTGTTGTGTATGTGGCTGTTCGCGAGTGCATGTGGGTAATATCTGTATTTAAAATACCCAGCATGCAGCTGCAGCATCCTTTATCCCTGCTGATGGAATGTTCTGGCTTGCTCTGAAACATTCCATTAAAATATTTAAAAGGAGAAAATGTGTTTTACAAATCAAAATTTGTCCCAATTCAAAGAAAATGAGATGCAACAGAGGGGAAGATTTTCATTGAGTACTGACTTGAATTTCTGTCTATTTTGGTATGGACCAGCATTTTCAAACTGGGGTCTGGGGGCATAAAAGGGGTTAAAGGGGGCCCATGTAAACTTTAGAGGGGGAAAAAAATAGAAAACAATGATTCATAATGAAAAGCATGATGCCACTAAATGTAAAATTATAGGAAGTTATATTATGTTATTGTTATACCTTTATATATATATATAATTTTACATAAATAGTAATTTTATTTACATTCATATTATGTATATTTTTACATGGTTATATTACTTTATAATAATAATTATTATTATTATTACATTAAATTAAATGTCTTAGATATAAATAATACACAGATCTGGAATATGAATAATATACATAATGTACTGTAATTTAAAAAATATATATACTATGTAGTATTTTAAAATAAATTGTAAAAAAAATATATAGACATAATTTAATTTAGCACTTTTGTATTAATATTTAATTTTGTATAATGTGCAATGAAAATATAAGTTATTTAGTTACTAACCAATTATTGTTTTATATCATATTTTTCATATTTCTGCCTTTTCAAATCAAGAATCATCATATCTTAGGGTCCTTGGGTAAAATTTGAAAACCTATGATATGTATTACTTTTATTGTGTTTTTCCTTTTGGAGTTTGGCTTGTGGTCATTGTGAACCAATAACTGTAAAATAAATGCATGGACTTTCTTTTCTGATAAATAAAAACGTCACATGGGTTTCGACCAATACAAGGGTATATTTTAGTTCTACAGTTTCTGTAATAATTAGGCTTCTCGGGTCCATCTATAGAGTCTAAATCAATGTATATGAGGAAAAATGGAGACACAGGCAAGAGAGAGGCTCTATGGAAATGCTTTCATTCGCTCTCAGAGACATGGTTTCCTATCTAGTGAATGATTTTGGCGGTGTTTGGAGCGCCCACTCTCTGCTGATGGCTGTCTCAGTTCAGTGAGCTCTGCAAACACACAGCAGTCTCCTACAGACAGTCATTTGCCTCATGAAACACTCCAGTTCCAGAACAGCATTAAGTGCCCTTATCAGGCAGTCTGTTTCTTCTCTTGTGTCTAGAATAGAGGTGTTTACAGGTAATTCGCTGTGAATCTTAACAAGGGCTCTTCATTAAATGGCCCGATTCTACGTTTAGCCCATCTAGTAAAATAAAAGTTTTCATTTGAGAGATATTGCTTTAGGCTTTGTGCTGGCATTACAAACTTGAATTTGTCATTTTCTTTACTTGGCCTCATGTATATAACTGCTATGGGTAAATGCAAGTTCTAAACTACATTAAGTTCAGACCTTGTATTGATCCACTGCATGTTTAGCCTAATTAAGCTTATAAAACTTAAAGATTTATGTATGTAAATTTACCATATATACTATATATATATATAATAATATACTATATATATATATATATATATATATATATAATTATATATGAGCTTTAAAAAAGAAATCATGAGCCATTTGAAAAACAAAAACAGACAGCTTTGAAAAAAAAATCATGTTTTTTTCATTGTGCATTCCAATTAATCTCAATCAAACTTGGATCTTGGGGATCTTGCTTCGAGAGGACCGATCTGCCAATGAATATTGGCACTGATTGCATCCAGCTGCTGCTGATCAATGTGTGAGTATAAACAGGCAGCGGATGCGTTCATCATTAGCTTTCGCTTCGGAGCCGAGCCTCTACGGATGTTCTGCTCCTACTGATCTGCTTGGAAATGGTGACTGGCGATACGGCGCTTCAGTGGCGGCAGTGTTCTCGTTTGGAGTGGGTTGCCACATCTCCCTGCTGTGTGCACGCAGCCCCTGTGCGCCTCAGCAAACACAAAAATTAGCAATTTCTCTAAAAGAGCAGTTCATGGGCGGTACATCTTTGTAAAGGGGGTTGGATTGTGTGGAACCCTCCCCCGTATCCAGAACCGTCAAGGCTGGATAATAGGTACATGGGGGTGGCTCGTGCTGGTGCACAGGGCCCAACCCCTGTGCCTTTCTTCCCGGAGGTGCTTGATGAGCTCACTGGGACGTGGAGAGCACCTTTCATGCCAGAAACCGTCCAAGCGACTTCACGGTTCACGGCGGCGCAGCTAAGGGGTACTCGGGGGTTCCCCCGGTGGAGCGGTCGGTAGCAATGCAATTGTGTCCTGCCGCTATCTTCACCTGGCTGGGTAACCTGATGCTTCCCTCCCTGGCCTGTAGGTACTCGTCGGCTCTGAACGGCCGTGCCTATTCGGCCTGTGGAGAGGCCGCGTCTGCTGTACACGTCAGGCCAAGGCACTGAGGGCCCTGCACGAGGGTGGTCACGATCCAGAAGTTCTATGTGAACTCCGCACCGTGACGGACCTCGTGCTCCGTGCCACGAAGGTCTCTGGGTCGTGCGATGACCACTATGGTGGTCCAGGAGCGCCATCTGTGGCTGTGTCTGGCTGACATGCGTGACGCAGACAAAACCCAGTTCTTGATGCCAATGTGTCCAAGACCAGCCTCTTCTGCGACGCAGTGGAGAACTTCGCCCAGCAGTTCTCAACCACCCAGAAGCAAACTGAGGCCATCCGACACATCTTGCCTCGGGGTGCAGCTGCTGCCTCCACAACCTCAGCCTGCTCGTCGCAGAGGGCAGCCCCATACTGCCGCCCCCGATCACACGCAGTCAACGCAGCAGCCTCCACCCAGGCAGCATCATGGCCAGCAAACGTTGGTGCAAGTGGCCCTAGGACTGGCGACCAAAGGATGGAAGGAGCTGCTCTTTGGGAGATGGTGACCACACCACTCCCTTCCCCGGAGGAAGGCCAGGTGGAGAATCTTTTGTTTTGCTATCCCCCACCACTGGCTTCATGGCCGGTGGCACCCAAAACATCAATAAAAGGGCAGTGTCTTCCATCTCTGGGTCCCCTGACAGGACAAGGCATTGTGGGCAAGCCAATAATAAAGGTTTCGTATCACACTCACTCTCCTCTCATTACAGGCAACAGTTCGAGGACTGGGAGGACGAGCCAACGGACTACCCACCTCACTTCTGCCGGGATGCAGGTAAGAGTAGCATACACTCAGACCCCGCTTTGGACCAGCCACGAGACGCCCAAGCCTGGTCCCTCATATCCATCTTGACCCTTCTTCAGGGAGCGAGGGTTACATACATAACCGAGAGGTTATTTATTTTTCTAATAAACCTCACACACACACACACACACACACACACATATATATATATATATATATATATACAGTAACATTATTTTCAACACAAACTATTTTTGCCCCAAAAACGTAAGAAGACATGGTAACAAATGTCCGTCCGTACACAATATGTAAATAATTATTACCTTATATTTTAATTGTTTATTATAGGGTTAATAAAATGCTATGAAATTAGCAAGACAAAGTACTTTTCTATTTTAAAACTAGACGATTGAGAGTGTAAAAATATTTAAGAGGTTATATTTTCTAAAGGTCAAAAGTTTAATAAACACTTATATATTTACAGTATTGCCAATCTCATATTTTTTGTTGCTTAGATGTTGTCTGCTTCATCTGAAAGGTTAATTTCTCCAGCTTGTTAGAGGATGTTTTCAGAATATAATTTATTGTGCTTTAGAACATGTTGCTCAACTTAATGGAAAGTGCGTGTAATCTATGGTTACCATGAAAGCTTTCTGTGCACGTAGGTGGAAGATAAACCAGCGCTGAATGAGTTTTGTTACCATGTATGAAGATGAGATTCATCAAGCCCAACATCATCGGTCCTCTCAGATGTATCGCTTTGAGAAATAATAATGAATATTAGGGGTTTCTCACAAGGTTGTGTTGTAAACTGCTGTGTAGGAAAAGGCTGCTGTATCCTGGTGCGGGCCACTTGTCATTGAAAACGTCCTCTCGGCTGACAAGCTGTCATTTACAATGCTTCGGAGACGACAAAACACGATAGCAATTTCACTCAGCCCCCCTTCCCATATCTGAACACGCACGCATATTCAAAGTGAAGGAAAAAACACATTCTAATTAACATTCCCACTGACCCGAGAATAAACATTTATTTTCCCATCTTCTGCACACTTCGAAGATTTTCTGACACTGTCCTTTGATAGCTTCCGTGACTAACATTTTCCTCTCCCAAACTGTACTTCCTGCCTGTAATTTATGCATCAGATTCATGCATAATTAATTTCATATTTACCACTGTCTGATTATGAAAGTAGCCAAACAAATTCCACCGTTATTGAGGTGTGTCGGCCGCCCTCATTATAAATGTATAGTTTTTTTTTTGTTTTTTTTACTATGAAAAATGTAACAACAATTTTGGCCTTTGCAACAATCACACACATCAACAATTATTTTTCTGTTTTGCGCTTCTGAATAAACTTTTTAGTTAGTGTGTTTCATCATATACTAAGCTTTCACTTTCCGACCAATTCCTGATGGATAAAATCATCTCTGAAATCCTGTTTTAATCAAAAATTTAAAAAATGACGAATGGATATGAAAGGGGTTTTCTATCTGAGAAACATTGCATGGTTGGTTGTTTTAAATGCAACTTGATTAAAATGCTGAAAATGACTCACCCTCAGGCCATCCGATATGTAAATGAGTTTGCTTTCTTCTTCGCAACCAATTTGGAGAAATTTAGCATTACATAATTTGCTCCTCATCGGATCCTCTACAGTTGAATGGGTGTCGTCAAAATGAGAGTCCAAACAGCTGTGAACAATCACAGTAATCCACAGGTAATCCACACCACTCAATTCCATCAATGTATGTCTTATTAAGTCAAAATCTGCATGTTTTGTAATTACAAAATCCATCAATAAGGTATTTTAACTCAAACCATCATTTCTGGTTTAAATGCTATTCCATAGTCAACAACATTTTGGCCTATCTATCAACCACATGATTAGTTTTTCGTTTTGGACACCTGAATAACATTTTAATTGGTGTGTTTTATTAATTACTTAATTTTCATATTTGGATCGATTCCTGATGGGTAAAACCAGGTCTGATATCCTGTTTCACTTGGAATACAAATATGAAAGTAAAATGAATGTGAACGGGAATTCAATCTGAGAAGCATTGCATGGTCGGTTGTTCTAATTGCACCCTGATCAAGTATTCCTGTATGTGTCTGCATATTCGTTAAAGAATAAAGTGATTAATCTGGGGAAAACGGGGGTCGGGATCCTTACATGACCATAAAACAATCATTCTGACTACTGAAGCTGGGATGAATGAATGCAAATCCATCATAGGCAGGCTGTTTGTGTATGGAAATCCAGGAGGAAGCGTAATTACAGGCTTTATAGCCAAGGAAAGCACTAAAGCATTAAGAGGTGGGATTACAGCCTGAAACGTTCCACCAGCGGCCAGTGTGGGTGCCAGCACGCTAAATAAGACTTTAAGGGTCAAGAAGAGAAAGCCTGTCAGGGAAATAATAGGTCATTCTGTTTTTTGCTGACTGTTGCACTGTGAAATAAAAGTTTTAGAAACAAGGGGGCACAATCAGGAGGATTGCACTGAGCCACAACTTTGTGGTTTGGCAAAGCATGTCTGAGACCAAAGCTAGTTGGTTTGCTCATGAGTGGGGGGCAAATATGAATATTTACTGTGCAAATTAATCAAGTACTGACCACACATTTTTACACTAAGCCTAACCGTGGGTTATGGTTGTTCTAAATCTGCTTTTACTCCTGTGTAAAGGTATTTTGGAAGCTGATTTAGCATATCTTTTTACTGGGGTTATTACACCCCAACAAACAACAAACATCCAATCACGTGCTTCATATATTCCGTGAAACACTGGGCATTGTCTTCTCCTTTTTTTCATAGCCGCTACAAATCAGTGTGTTCATAATAAAGACAATTAGTACGTTTTTACGTCAAGAAAAAGGTGGATAAACAGTCGTTGCAGCGTTTGAGGCAGAATGAGTTAAATGTTGACAGGAAATTTGTGAATTGGAATGAAGAAGAGACTGTTTTTTTACATACCTTTATAATTTGAAAAGACGGTTTAGGAAAAATACAAGGACGCGCAATGCTAAAGCTATTATGTAAACAGCTAGCCTGCTGCATTCGTCCAATCAGTGACAGCGAGACAGTAAATATGCAAATAAGAACACTAACCTGGGGTTTAGGAGTGTACAGTGTAAAATACAGTAAATACCCAGGATTATTTTTTAAGTTAAAAACAGCGTGAAACAAGAATCAGCATTAGAATTATATTTGCCCCTGGTTTCAAATGACCCAGGGTTAACTATTTCAAGTGTGAAAAGCCGAAAACGTTCTGTATTTAGTTGTTGCATGAGCCTGGCGCAGCTTTGTGGCACCCTGGGAATGATCAAATACTTTGACTACTAAACATCAATCACACACCTTTCAAGAGTGTAAATAAAGCATCCTTTTTCTCAGGAAGTGAAGCAAGTATATGAGATCACATCTATTTCATATTTCCTAAATGCAGTTGAATGCACATCATGTGAAAATTATGATAAGTAGGAACCTCCCTGGAGGATTTTGAAGACCATCATTAATGAATACAAAAGTCTTCCTGCTGTATGAGCAGTTTCTAAAACATCTGTGTTTCATCTCATTCTCTCACTCACAGGATTGATCTGTCGCTGTTCAGCACCATGGACAGCCCCTGCTCTGTATCACCTGACCAGACTGGGTGGGTACGACTGAAGATTTTAAGCAGTTTGGGGACTAACTAAAACTTAAAATCTACCAAAACGTTTACTCACCTTCATGGAATTCAAATCTTCTGTGTATTTTCCCTTAATGCAATGAATGTAAGTACGATCAAATTCTGCTTTAGATTTTACAGACTTTCATTGTAGGGTTAGAACAAGATTCTTCAGAAAAGTCCCCAATACCCACTCTGATCTTTCTTGACTTTATCATGGTTGCCTGGTCACCCTAAATGAGGGTTAGCACACAATGCACAGATGGGTGATGGCTTAAGTGTGTAGGGGGAAAAAATGCTCAAATTAAAGCAGTCGTGTGTCATAACCTTGCAATTAATAAAATAATTTTAGGGGTGTTTCTAATGGGGCATGCGATTTATTGGGCAATACTAAAACTCTGACTCAACAGGCCACTGCAATTTGTCAGTCGCTAATTCCTTTTGTTGCTAAAGCAAAAAAGCTACAGTGTGACCATATTTTTTAATATTTCTCAAAAATTCATTGTTTGATTTAATGCGTCATGGATCTTTGCTCAAATTAACATCACACAGCTGGTTGGTCTGCTCTGCTGCATAAGTACGAGTCTTGTATTCTTTCCTTTCAACTTCTTCTTTGGCTTTTTATTTAACTGCACTCTTGTATTTCTCTAGATAACAAATAATGACTCTCATATGCTGTTCCTTTACCAAACGAGTTATTTTAGCCACTGTAAGGTAAGAGAGCAATCATACTTCATCTAGGACTGTTTTCTAACCGACAGTGCTTTAAGTGATTTAAGCAATAACGAACATAATGCTGCACTATACTGCAAATATAGAGTCTGTTTTGTAATTGTTTTTGTTTTTTATAATAGCCAGAATCACTCAGTTTCCCTAGACAATGAGACTCAAGCTGTCATTTTCCCATATACCCAGGCAATTCCACCCTAAAGCATTAAAAAACAAGTCATTTTCACTTTTTAGATATATATCTGCCACCCCTATTTGCTCTTCAGGTGCGAATGGCTTCTGTCTTCAAACTCACTGCGTTTTAAAATCGATTCAGATATTTCAACAGGCTCCAGACGTGCCCGTCCCATCTTCATTTCCGCATCTGCGTGATGCATTTAGTCTGAGAGCACGCAAATCATTTTCATTCCCCACAAAAAGCAGCGGGTGTCTTGCAGTTATTTAGCGAGATTACATGGTGTATGGATCTCGTTCAAAAACGTTTTATTTACTCGTTCACCGTGGATGGGTGAGCTTGACTGAAGGGAGATGAGCAAGAAAAATGGGGAGGATGTTACAACAGAACAAGCAAAGTTTTTTTGAGATTTGCATATTTTTGGGTGTTGCAATCAAAAGTGTGAAGGCTTCAGTGCTTCCATGGCTTGCTTTTTCATGTTATGATATGTGGCATGAACTTATTTCAGGAGAATTGAAGCCTTAATGAATGAGGCGAATTGATGTAATATTGCTTATATATTCTGTTATAAAAATACGTGCATACATACATACATAGAATATATATATAAGAAATGTGCATTGTGCACAAGTAGTACTCTAATTGCTACTTAATAAGCCTAAAATGTGATTTAATGTCACTATTAATGAAAACTGTGTAATTTTGGAGTCATATCTTCCTAAATGTAAGACATTTAAAGTGTAGCTGAAGTGTACTCGTAATAGTTAGTACCACTCCAGCACAATCAAATGTACTTCAGTATATCTTTAGTTGGACCTCGACAGCATTAAGCAAGAAATTAGTTCCAATTTAGCTGAATTTAAAGGTGCTGTAGCCTATGTAGTGATAAACTAACATGAACAAACAATGAACATTACATTTATTACAGTATTTATTCATCTATGTTAGTTAATAAAAATACAACCATTCATTGTTAGTTCATGATAGCTAAGTTGAGTGTTTGGACATTATCAGGCCAGTATCGTGCCAGTCCATAGACTTAAATCAGTATCATATGCTAAAGCATTCGCTCCCTATATGTGCATGGTAATCTGTAATGTTTAAAAGTGTGTTCAAGAGGCGAGGGAGGAACAGGGCTGGGATCATAATTGGTGAGAAACTGAAAATGTCAGTTCCGCTAGCTTAGAAATCTCAGTCTACCGTTTACAAGCTGAGCTTTTTAATTCCCTCTGGCCAGAATGCCAATTTTCTGCTATAGTAGTGCTATGTCCCAGGAATTGCTTATGTTAATAAAGCCGGTGAAATAACCGCACAATTAAGCAATTTTAGTGCTTAAATTTTAATTTGGAAATGCTGCCATTTCTCTGCTTAGTCATCCGTGGCATGAAAAAAAAAAAATACAGACATGCACTTTTTTCGTGTCTCATCGTTTTTCTTCATATACAAGTGAAGGGTAGGTTTGTGTTTGATTGCACAGATTACTGAAATCAGGCTGTTCTGATTTTAGTGTGACCGGTGGCCTTCAGTGCTAGAGAATTATTCAAACGAAACAAATACTTTCCATTTTATTAAGAAACGTTAAAAAATCATTTCTTTCTAACCCTTAAAGGAACAGTTCACACACAAAAATTACGGTTATGTCAATATTTATGTTGTTTTTAAACACTGCTTTTCATAAAAGGGGAATTCTGGCTTCAACCAGCAATGTGCCAATGGTAGCATACAGTATGTATCATTTATATTGTGCTTTTTGGAGCTTCACAACTGTGCTCACATCCAAGTGAATCTGTTGATTCTTTTACTTGTATTCATGCTTTGATTTGTCCAGTGACCTTTTCTGCAGGCCCAGATAGCACACGTATGTCTGCAAAGATCTCTTGATCTGGAAAGCATCTGCTGTCTACAAACTTCTGGCAGACGTCTTTCAGATGTCAGTTTTACATACATTCAAAATCATAAACATCTTAAATGCATCTTATAGATGTCTATTTTCACATCTAAAAGGAGACATTCAACAGATGAGCAAACAACCTAAATAATACATCTTGCAGATGTAAAAGCAGCTTCTAGATGTACTTAAGTGAGCTTAAAAGTGAGCAAGAATGATGCTTAAATGAATCTTCCAGAAACAGAGATTCATTAACAAAACACCACTATGAAATGAAAAAGAGTTTTCAGTTTCTTCAAAATGTCTATTTTTGTGATTCGAGGGGAGAAAACGTGGGCTACAGGTTTGAATGAGAGTAAATGATGACAGATTGATTCCTTTTCTTGGTTTTGGACACAATGAAATAAAGATACAAACAGCAGATCCAACAGAAAATAAGTCTGTTTATGTTATCTAAGTGTCCTCTCCAATGAAAGGACCAATCACAGGTCTGAATGAAGGACACAAATAATCAGGGCCATAGATGCACTTTGGTTATTTGGGTGGATTTTCAAGCTTCTTTAGCTTGTTAAATTCGGTGCGTGCTCAGTGCGAGCACAGCAACAAAACAGTAATTATCATTTGAAAAAGAGTCAGCCCAGAGCAAATCCCTGTCAAAAGCCTTGTGCAGTACCTGGGACTGGAGCCGCAGATCAAAGGCGTTTGATAGACTTCTGCTCTGTCATCATGGAACTTTCGTAATCTTCTTATGATAATTCACAGAAGGGGAAAAAGGAGGAATTTCAAATGGCCTTAGCACATTCAGTCAGGGTTTGTTTTATTATAGAATGAGGATGTAAATAAATAATGTAATGCGACGTCGCTCAAACCGCAAAGCTCTCGAGAACTACACAAGGTCCCTTCACTTTCTGTATCAGCCGCTGACTGTAATCCTCCGTAACCACCTTGGCGTAGGAGCGATTTAGAAAATCTTTGACCTGCTCTGATGTGCCATGCATGTGTTCAATTATGCACCGCCCTACAATTTTTCATGTTGAAGTCCTCTTTTGCTTTTGACATCCACCATTTTGCAGTTCTCAGTATACGTCTGACCGATTCAGATACAGCTGCTAAAGAACCGTGTTTGACTGAAAAGTGTGGTAATTTGCCAATGAAAAGCCAGTAAGTAAGGGCACTCTGGGCATCTCTCCATATAAGATGAGAGGTGATTTGGAAATTAAAAACCTCAGTGATTTCCAAAGTCTACAAGTGTGTGTTTATCCTTCATCAAATGATGATCTGACAAACCAATCATGATAAGAGGAGCGACGCTCAAGTTTGAATGACACGAAACACTCAACATTTTCGCTCAGCGTGGGGCAATTTGGTCCTTTCTGCGCCTCTCAGACTTGCTTAAAACATCAGAATATTGATCAGCTCCTCTTATGCTGAAGGCACATTTATAAGACTCTGGTATTTCTAAACTAACGTTTGAAGTACTTTAGTCTGCCTACATTTTAGGCCACTGCTGCAATGTCAAATATCAAGTGCTGGGTGTCACCATTAAATGTCATCTTTGCATCCATATGGTTATAATACAGTATGTCAGAACATTTAACCTCTCGGTGAAGGAAATATTCAAGGAGAAAAATGATTGTGGCGCTTCAGTTTTGATGCATGAAGCACTACTGCCCCCTAATGGACCAAGTATGTACAGTGTATATGTAATATGCACGTATTAGCTGAACGTCTTCAGAAATATGCGGTTGTTCACGATACAAAATGCAATGTTTGTAACTAAAATTACAGCCGGACAGGTAAATGTGCTAGTGAACCTTCTTTTATTAACCACAAAACATCTGTATAGTTGTAAAACGTTTTGTGGAGGCAGTCTCGGGCCTGGCTCCAGATAGGAGATTCAGGGTGGTTCAAGTGATATTCCAGGTGGGCCAGTTGTATTATTATTATTTTTTTCCTGATAAACTTATTAGACTCCATTGGAAATAGGAACGTTAATTTCGGTTATTTAATTTTTCTTAACCGACGGCCCTTAAGATCTTATAACTGACAATATTATGTTAAATTACAATTACATTTGAAATTATACGTGGCTGTGACCCATAAAATAAATAAATAATTTTTACAATTTAATACAATCATGTCTTCCATTGGATTCGTTATGCGCCACCTAGCTGAAAATATCGCTGTATTATAGATATTCGTAGTATCGCTGTACAGACATCCAGTAAGCACAATAATGTTCTGCTTTGTTTCTTTTGTTATAAAACAGCTCGTCTTTCAAATGAATTTGTTTTCCCTCTTTGTTTCAAGTGTACAGCAAGATATAAAAGTAAAGGAGCATCAGAAGGGAAAACAGGCTATAGACTAATTTATAATGGAGTCTCATTGTAATCTGGAAAATTATTGACCTTCTCTGCCGCTTAAACGAACGTGATTTCAGCTATATGTCAGGCTATAATATATATGTCATGTTATAATACATATTGTTCGTATTTCGCTAAAAAACTGAAAGCTGAGACTTAATAATAAAATAATAAAACTACTATCTTATTGCTATTGTGTGGCGCACTATAACGAATCCAATGGAAGACATGAAATATTATTTCCAAGCATATTGTCCCACGAATATTACACATTCTGCTAATAATCCCACATAAATGTCTTTAGT
>JAUCMU010000048.1:15847017-15891476 GCA_032275025.1 Enteromius treurensis | reverse complement strand
ATATATATAAGAGACAGAGAGAGGTAATAAATTATACAATATCATACGTATATTTTGCATTCTTGTGTCTTATGCATATTCTATATATATATATATATATATATATATATATATGCATACACAAAATAATTAGTATTTTTCACACAGACACGTGCACATATATATTCAGAAAATCTAATAATGCATTAGATATTATATATGTTATTCATTTTGATGTGTATTTATCTCGTTGTAAGGGTGCAGCTCTGGGCTGCATGGTCGGTCAGATGACATACGGCAAGAGGCAGTTTGAATCTCTGGATGCGGAGATGAGGAAACTTATTCCTCCGTTTCATGAAGCCATGAACGACTTATTATTAAAAGTGGACGCTGACTCAACAGCTTTTAACAGCTACATGGTACACGGCCACATCTAGACATAAATGTACAGTTAGTCAATTAAAATGTATACGTACATTCTACTTGTGTAACATAATTGCTGAAAAATATGCCCAGATGATAGTACCTTGTCACGCACACAAAATGTGCAAATTGTTTTCTTGCGCGTTTTTCATTACAGGCTGCTTTGAAATTGCCCAAAGGCACACCTGATGAAATCAAAAGGTACGGTTCATCTCACTCCAGTAAAGTTCAAACAAACAAAAACGTCTTTCCAATCCATCAAAACTACATACAATACATGTCAGGAACATTCTGTATCATGTTAAACCAGTTCAAGCTTTTGAACATGTCATGCATCACATAAAGAAACAGGAATGACCAGAGAGAGTTTATTTGCAGAGAAGAGCCCAATGATATAACTACTAGGTTGCACAACCTGCATTTGACTGCCAAAGTAAATTCTCTTTACTTGTAGAATGCAAATTACGACTGCATTGGCAAAAACACACATAAACATGACACAGTAGCTAAGGCAACTTTTATAAGTGGCTACAGTTATTTTAAAGTGGATCTGAATTACTGAAAGTTGTTTTTCGACTGAACAGGAGGGAGGAAGCCATGCAGGAAGGTTTGAAGGCAGCGGTGGGCGTCCCTCTGTCTCTGGCAGAAAGAATAAATACACTGTGGCCCACTCTCAAAGAGATGGTAAAATTCGGAAATGTGGCATGTAAATCAGACATTCAGGTGAGACCAGGTATATATTAATTATTTGTGATGACACCCACAAGATAAAAAAAACAAGCAAATCAAGCAAAACACTTTCCAGAGTTTAAAATGCTGATTCTGCATTTGGAAAATAGAAAAATAGCATGACTTTGACGGTCATGAACCAGCTGATAGCAGCATTTATTTCAAAGCATGATTCTTGTCATGTGCAGGTAGCGGCAAAAGCTTTGGAAACCGCAGTATTCGGGGCGTATTACAACGTTGTTATAAACCTGAAGGACATCACGGATGCTTCATTCAGGGCTGCCGTGAGTATCAGGAAACATTCAACAATTGCTATTTTAAACCAGGGTTCCCATGGTGCATTTTAATAACTCACACTTTTTTCCAGTATTTAATAACCACACAAGAGATACGAAACTTGCTTTGAGGAACTCATAAATGTCAAAGGATCAATTGGAAACGTTGCTGATGATCATGCTAGTTTTTGTGGTTTGTTGATTTTCAGACTGAAGCAAAAGTGTCTTCGCTGTTAAAGAACTCCAGAGAGAATGCTAACACAGTGCTGGAGACGGCCAACCAGAGGAAATGATGTAGACTGTAAATCAGATGAAGACATGCTGATGTGCAACTAAAAACCTTCTAGTGCCAACCCTTTGTAAGCGCATTACCACTTAACAAACATGAATGAAAAATGAAATTTTGCAGCTTGTCATGGAGAGAGACTCTGGCAGACATAAGCAAACAGGAAAAAAAACTGGTTAAATATGCTGGTTAAGTATGTTTTGATGCTTGTGTTCTGGTTTCTGGTCCTTTGCTAGTTTAATCTGACACTTTGCTGGTTTATGCTTGTCTTAAGATGGCCTGACCAGTTTAGGATCAGCACATGGCCAGCTAAGGACTAGCTTAAACCAGAAAAGGACAAGCATAAACCAGCAAAGGACCAGCATAAACAAGCAAAGGACCAGCTTAAACCAGCAAAGGACCAGCATAAACCAGCAAAGGACCATCTTAAACCAGAAAAGGACAAGCACAAACTAGCAAAGGACCAGCATAAACCAGCAAAGGACCAGCATTAACCAGCAACGGACCATCTTAAACCAGCAAATGACCAGCATAAACCAGCAAAGGACCAGCATAAACCAGCAACGAACCATCTTAAACCAGCAAATGACCAACATAAACCAGTAAAGGACAAGCATAAACCAGCATAAACCAGCAAAGGACCAGCTTAAACCAGAAAAGGACAAGCACAAACCAGCAAAGGACCAGCATAAACCAGCAAAGGACCCGCATAAACCAGCAAAGGACCAGCATAAACCAGCAAAGGACCAGCATAAACCAGCAACGGACCATCTTAAACCAGCAAATGACCAGCAAAGGACCAGCAAACGACCAGCATAAACCAGCAAAGGACCAGCTTAAAACAGCAAAGGACCAGCATAAACCAGCAACGGACCATCTTAAACCAGCAAATGACCAGCAAAACCAGCAAAGGTCCTGCATAAACCAGCAAAGGACCATCTTAAACCAGAAAAGGACCCCGCATAAACCAGCAAAGGACCCGCATAAACCAGTAAAGGACCAGCATAAACCAGCAAAGGACCATCTTAAACCAGAAAAGAATCAGCTTAAACCAGCATTCAGCTTCAAAACATACCTAACAAGCATATACCGTTTTTTCAACAGGGAGAAGACCATAGAAACAACTTTTCAACACACTGGCAGTCCTCCAAAATATCTTAGGATAATAGCAGCAAGGATTGCACAGACAAGCACCGCACAGTAGACAATGTAGAAATAGCTTCCTTGCCACATCCATGTAACTATTTTAAAGCGAGTGACAATGTAATCAATGCCATTTTTGTAATATAACACTCTTTGGGTATACAAAAGAGCCTGACCTTTTTCATTAATTTAAAAACCAAAAAAAAGAGAAGAGTTATAGTTTGAGTTGTCATATTGTGAATAAGCAGACCGGCATATTTCAGAGGCAACCCATCACCAAAACACAATGCTACCGGCTATAACTATGGTCCAAAATTGAAGAAAGCCTGTTCCTCAATATAAAAAGGGCGGTTTTCCTCATACACCCATTTACGGGTGTTTATACAGAAAATATTTTGGATACACAATTAAAACGTCTTAGAACAACCCAGCAACTAAGCTTTAGCATGAAAGCATGCTGGAATATAATGATTACTCAGAACACCCACTGAATTGACCCTTCGCAAAGACCGCCCTCCTTTTGCTTTGTCCTGTAAATTGATTGTGTTCTCACGCAGTGACGTACGTGGCAGAGCAAAGACGACACTGGCAATGTGCAGGCAGACAAGACAGAGCGGGTTACTTTTTGTAAAAATCAAAATGGCAGCTTTCAAATTTAGTATTTTTTCAAATTTTGTAAGATATTAAAATAATAAATACAGTTTTGTGGCTCTGTCTTCATTAATTACTCACTTCATGTCGTGGGAAGACCTGGAAAACCTTCGTTCATCCTTTGGAACCCATATTAAGACGTTATATACATACAAAATACTGCTATAGGGTGACACGAAGGAAAAAAAAATTGTCAAATAAAGTCATTTTTGTCATCTTTGCACACAAAAGTATTTGTGTAGCTTTGTAAAATTGTAGTTGAACCACTGATGTCACATAGATTAATTTTAACGATGTCCTTGCTATGTTTCTGCACATTGATTGTGTTTATTACATTGGTGTCTATGGGAGGTTCAGAGAGCTCTCAGAATTCATCAAAAATATCTTAATTTGTTTTCTGAAGATGAAAGAAGGTCTTTACAGGTTTGGAATGACATGAGAGTAATTAATGACAGAATAAAAAATTTGGGGGAAACTATGCCTTTAATGTGTTGTGAAGGGTTACTGTCACTCAAAAAACAAAAAAAAACAAAAACGATTCTAGCTGGTTGCTCAGTTTACTTGAATAAAATAAGCTAAACCAACACAAATCTTGTTTTTTACACAGTTGTCATTTGCACTCAATTTAACTATGTTAAATGAAAACACATAAAAAAAAAAATAGGTTTACTTAAAACATTTAAGTTGGGCCTGCACAAAGCATTTATGTTGCACTGATTGAAACTGAGCAGTGTATTTCTAGTTCTCAGCGTGCTTTGCATATGGATAAAAAAGTTGAAATTAAATGTTTTTCATGTGTTTTAAGTAAAAGGAAAGACCTTTTATTGTTTGTTGTTCAGTTATATTTGACATTTAAATGAGATGTTAATGTTGATTTTGAGGTTACCATTAGGGTGAAGTCTAGACCTTGTTGTTAGGCTATGGCTACATGAGCTGTGTGTTAATGTGCTAACATGAAGGATGAGATCATTTATATTCGATCATTACATGTGTATTGCAGATGTAGTGTTTAGTATGTGATCAAGTATTATGATGGCTGTTATGCTCTCATACAATGCAAAAAATAAATCAAACGAGTATGTCACTTATACAGTCTATGTGGTCGGCACTTCCCAGTCAAACAATCGTGTGTGTGTGTAAGCTCCAATCTTCACCACGCTGGACAGTAAAAATCTGTCTGTGCTACTGAAATGAGCAACGCTGAGAAACAGCCAATCAGAGCAGACCTCCTCATTAATATTCATGAACCTTCCAAATAAGGCAAAAACAGACTGTTTCATTCTAGGGTTGTAAATGGACCTGTAAAACCATTTCTGGGCATTTTGTCCCCTTACCTAAGCTACATACCTTTTATGTACATATCAGAGAACAATTTAAAATATTCTCTCAAAGCATTCTATGGCACCTTTAATATTTATTTTAAACAAATAAATGCAGCTTTAAATTTTTAAAAACTAGTAAAAAAAATGTGTTCACTGGTGTGTTTTGTTTTTTTGGATTTGTTTAAATCATACTCAACATATTGTGTACAGCTAACACACCGCTAATGCTAGGCTCACTAGAAAATCGATTAAAGCACAATGGGGCAAAATACTTGAATTTCACAGCCAATAACAAGTTCTTTGAGAACATAGACTTTCGAGAACAAAACGTGTTTACATGTGTAGCCTTTCACGCAGACATGACACATCAGTCGCCTGTAGACTGGCCACATCCAGGCATTTCTTTGAACATACTCAAAGCAATTAGCCTGAGAGCATGGAATGACTTATTGCAGGAAAGCGTCTCTGCACTCTTTTGTGTAAGCTCATTTCTCTCAGCCTGGAATGGAAAGGCCACTGGAAGTTCTTTCCTTGAACACTTACATAACCCCGTATGACTGTATTAACCTGTGAACTGTGCAAAGAACAGGAATTTGTTATCTCGAGCGCTAATCATAACACTCTCTTCCTCTTGCTTACAGAACAGTGCTCTGAAGAAACAGATTAGATCTTGATCGCTGTTGGTGGTGTTGCCCCATGGCCAGGTTTTCAGTCATGAGGAGGGTGCGTGCATGTGTGGCTGTTTGTCATGGGTCTAAAATGCATTTTCTTTCATAACACTGTACATTTCAGGCCCCTCTCTCTCCAAACAAAAGCCGCTTAGATTATTTTTGTATAGGCGTAAGAGGGGAGCCCACTCCCAAGACCAGGAAACTGCGTTTTCAATCGAGTCCTCGCCGGAAACACTGCTGATAACATTCACTGAGAACAACACTTTGATTCTTAAGACTGATTAGAGATAAATGGCTGTTGTTTTTGCAAGACTTTTACTTTGTGCTCGTGCACACACATATGTGAAAACGTACATATACATTTATTGAATGTTCTTTATTATTATTATTGAACAAACAATGGAATAAAGTGGGATTTAAGGAGGAGGTGTTTGGGGGATCGTGTGCATTATTTTCTTTGCAGCGCTCTTTGGTTCTGTTTGTGCTACAGGTATAACACACTTCAACTTTAAACAGATAATGTACTTTAGATGTGTAACGTCTCCTGCTGTATTGATAACCTTTCTCTGTGATGGTAAAACCCCTAAATGAGCTCTTGGAGAAGGGCACAGAAAGCAGAGCTGACCGAACCCAAAAAAGATTCCACAGAGATTAGTTGGGAGTGTAATGGAGCAGGTGGAATGGAAGCTATGGATCCAGTCCATAATGGCCATAATGAATGCATACATCACACACTCTTCTCCTTGCGTATGCTCAGTACTCCAGCCAGTCGTCAACCCCAAGACCTCTAATGTACCAAATGCAATTTTCAGGATGACGGAATGCCTTCTCGGTCTATAAGTGGTAAAATGTTTGGCGATGCAAAAACGGCTGTTTAGATGACCCTAGTGAAAGGGTGAGGAACAACCTTAGTGAAGGAAAATGGTTTCAGTAGAAGAGCAAGAAAGATCATGGTAAATGATAAATAAACTACAGTAGAAGAGACCAGACGAACGTGGTAAAAAGAAACAATTGAAGTAGAACACCAGGAAATGGTTTAAAAGCTTGGGGACGTGAAGTGACTTTTTTGTTTTAAGACTCATTAATCCTAAAGGTCTGAGAGGAAATAAGAGTGATGGTGCCACAGCAGGAGGTCATGCTAATGCAGCTGGTTTGTCCTGAGGGCCACCTGCTGCCAGGACTCTGTGTGTGTGTCCCTGCTGTTACTTCTAGTAGTGCTTATAAAAATATTCACAGGTTCATGTGGGTGTCTGAATGTGTAAGTAACTACATTTCAAAGTAGATGAGGGTATAGCGGATTGGAGCATGTGCACGAATAATGCTATGACAGTTTAAGTGTGTGTGTCTCAGACTCTGACTTAAGTGTTTGCGTTTGAGTTCAGAGACAGAATGACGAGCTACTCATTGAAAATGTTTTATTATTTTTTTTTATTATTGCTTCTGAAACAATCTGAAAACTGTTTTTGAAAAGAAAGGAAAAGAAAAGATGCACGATAAAATGTTAAGTGTTAAATTGTTAAGAAAGATTGTGTGTGTGTGTATAATTAGCTTGAGTTCAACTAGAAGCAATATTTTAATGTCACTGTTTTGAAGGAAAAGAAAAATAAGCATAATAGCGTAATCAAAATGATTGATATAAAACGAGTTCAATAAAATAATGTCAAATTTGCATTAAACATAACTTTGCAATGTACATGACTTTTTAGTCATAATTTCAGTATTTTGTATTTGTTTTATACCTAAATAATCAATATGTAATCTTGCTAATAATTAAATATATGTGTAAGGTGTTTGAGTGTGCAATTAGATTGATTTCATCCATCTGGGTGATTGTAATATATAGTAAAAGGATTATGTAAATAATTACAGTAATAGTAATATTTTAACACACGCACATATACTTTTATTTAGTGATTTCCCATAACTCCTACCATGCCACAGTATTTCACCACTGGTGATAGAAACAGTGCTTACAAATTCATACCAGCTGACAAATTCCTAACAGTTAATAATTTTAACCAGTATATCGCCTACCGCTATTCCAGGTACTTGTTTTTCTCCTCCCACACTCTACCCAGATGACAACACTTTTAGCATCTCCTGCCCCACAAACGCCATCCTCCACACTCACCTATAACAGCTGAGCTCAGTGCTTAGAAACGGAGGTCTTTGATCCGGCCCTGAAAGTGTCTAGTGCCGTGTACTGGGGAAGATAAGTTGAACCAGGTGAGCGGGAGAGATAGCAACTGCCGTCATCGCAGTCTTTCCGGCCACAATAACTCTGCTGCTTATTCGGTTGCGTAATCAGCCAACCACTGATGCAAACAAATAACAGCCAGGTTAAGAACAGCAAGCAATTGCAAAAGCAAGACAGTTTCGCTCTTGTATGTGAAAGACTAAAGTATAAAGTAGTTTGAATGTAGGGACACCTTTTTTTTTGTTCCTTATCGAGGGACACGACTGTTTCAAACTGCACTCTTGGCAATGCTAATATTTATCTAACGTTTGCAGTAGTAGTGCAATGACGTCCACTGTACAATTCCAAAATCCCATGAAGCTTGGAAATTCTGTGATCATAAGGTAACAACTTTTAATTAGCTGAGAGATTGTCTGCTATCATTTGTCGTGTGATATACTAAAATGCTAAATATTGAATGAAGACATTTTTTATGTCTCTGTACTTCAGAACACTCGAGTTTCGAAGTTGTTGAATAATTTCTGATAGAAATGTAGAGGTTTTGATGTGCCATGCTTTTAAAGTCTTACGGCATCAGGGTGTAGTTTTATTTTACTGCAGAGCCTTATGGGAAAGAGACTTTGAAACTCGACTGGTTTTCAGTGTGTTTCTCTGATGCTGTACTGTTCCAGAGCTCGAGAGAAGCCTGTTTTATGCTTTAACTTCTCTTGAAGGATTTTGCTGATGATGGCAAAGAAGGGAGGTGGGGAGTTTGGAAAAGCACAACTGGACTTCTGGAGAGAAGACGGAGTGTTTTGAGAGGCTGTTGCGTAATGGGAATTGGCTGCATGCTGGTGATAAGGAGAGGGTCAGTTATGTAAGGAGGTCACGGTATGTGTGGAGGTTCTAATTAAAAAAGAAAAAGAGTCACTCTGGCAAACTATCTCTATGCTGTATGGTTAGCCCTTCCACACAGGTCGCAGTCATTTCAGGAACAGATGATTTACTTGCCGGATGATAAAACAGGGGAAAACGTTCTTTTAAACGGAGTACTTATACTCTGAATACTTATGGACCAAAATAGCATATTGACTTCAGGGGGCACTCTAGGTAGGCAACCACCTAGCTATCACCCTTTTTTTCTTCTTCTTAGTTATGTGACATCATATCCTGCATTGCAACAACAATTCACATTTCCTGCTGGCGCTGCATTTTTTGCCAATCTTTTGAGAATTCCTTTTTTTTTTACTCAGTCTCCGGTTGTTAAGAACACTGAATGATACAATGGGCTTATGGGTAATGTGCATTTCATGGAGGGCTGCTCATGCTGAAAACCCATCCCGTTAACAGTGGCTGCTCTTGGGGAAACTGCTTTATCGAGTGCCTGATGAGCGCTGACTAGGAAATGGACAGAATGCTGGTTTATGATTGGCCACTGCAGGCCTTTTGAAGCGATCATGGTGGCACGCTTGATTGGCTAATTGCTCTCTCTTGACTGTGTGTGCAACCTCAATCCTTTTGACTGTATCTTATTCTCTTTCTTTTGTTCACCGTCTTCTCGTTCTCTTTAGAAAATACTTCTTGGTGTCAGAATGTACAGATTTTGACTCTTAAAAGAAGGAAAAACAGAAAGAGAGATTACAAGACAGAGCAGCCAGTACGAAGATGTGAGGTCGAAAAATCAATGCTCTTTCTTTTTGGTTGTCCTTACTACACGTCCTTCTGTCTGCTTTTCTCATCCCGAGCAAGTAAACCTCTTCCTTTAGCAGAGAAGAGGTAACTTTGCAGACACCTTGTATGCATCAGCATCAAAAGGAGACCTCAAACCGTATAGACCAGTGGTGTCAAACTGTAGAGTTTACCTTCATCCCTAATAAATATACCTGAGCCAGCTAACCTAAACCCTTTGGAAATACTTAAACTGGAACTAAACCGTGGCCTTCTAAGGGCTGAACTGAAAAACCATGAGATAGACATGTCAACACATGTCCAACCACCTGCTTGTCAAGTTGTTTCAGGGTAGCCAGGAGATCTGAGGAGTTACGAAGCTATGAAGGATGAAGTGGCAGTATATTCTCTGTCTATTGTCCTTTTTTAGTTTCTAATGCACCCTTTTGACACTGTATCACGATTATAAGGCCACAGCGAAGGTGGATCACCCAGAAGCTGTTGACTCTGAAACTTTATTCCTAAGAGTTCAGGCAATTCCTTAGGCTCCTCTCAGTTATCAGTCAGTTACTCTTTTGTACCCCTTCTCTTTTATTGTCTTTTCACCACGTTGTTTGAATGCATTCCCAAGCTGCCTGTCCATCCCTGCTGTCCTTCCTTGATTTCTCTAGAACAAGTGTTTGTCCTCTCTTCTGGGGCGGGATCAAAGGGTTGACAGCTGCCCCTCATCCCTGCTGAGTGTCCTATGTTCTGTCTGTCTGCTCCCTCCTGAGACCGTGCTACCAAACATGAAAAACCAACAAAGATCCCCTGAGGTTCTGACAGCTTTCTTTGAGGACTGCTACCATTGGATGGCAAAAAAGAAACAGCAAGCTAGCAAGAAGCAATGATAACAAATGATGGAACAGGGCACGTACAAGATTGAGAGACGGGAGACGAAGAAAGAAAGAGGCTGCAGTTTAGCCCCCAGGCTTGTTGCTTATTGCTGCTGAGCTGGACTCTGCCTAATTAGTTATTAGATTGCAAAGATGTGCAGGAACAAGCTTTAATTAGGTTAGTGGCTGCTTAAATGAAATGTCTAGCAGAGCTCAGTACTGCAAACGATAATGATAGACTGAATGCAACTTAGCTGCCAGGACACAATGCTTGCTTAGGAGTAGATAATTATGAGGGTGACCTTTCAATTAGCGCAAATGCCTTAATGCCAGAATCTATCGCTTGCTGTTGTCCCCTTCTGAATAAAATGACGTAAACTCTAGATATGTTTGCTTAGGACTATATATAACTGCCACAGAAACTGAATCTTCAGCCATGTTTTGAGAAAATCCATTTGGAAGGGCAGTTTTGCAGGTCAAACTTTTTTCTTTCTTTATGTTGCCAGAGTGCTTTGTAAGATAAACCAACCTTTAAAACCAAAGTCAAAGATGACACAAAGATAGTGGCTAGTGCTAATTGGTTGGATTTGAAGGATGCTGATGGTAAAATAGTAGCTAGGATGGACCATTCAAACTTATCTGTCACAGACCGGATCATTTTCTAAGAATTCCGTGTGTTAAGTCACTTATCAAAGTTTGAAGTCATAGAACGAACTTAATTGACATTGGGGCAGTGTGGGCAATGATTGCTATTAACACATTAGCGTAGCACCACATCGCTATACACAAAGTTGGTAGAAATCTGCATGCTGCGCGAAGGGATTGGAACGCACAGGTAGGCTGCTAGACGCAGAGGCTAAGTGGCTATTGATTTCTAGACACGGTGAAGTGAAACTGGGCTGTTTCTTGCCTCGCCTCAGCATGCAGTTCTCACCAGTGGTTAATTGCCTTTTAAGACACAGATGTCTTTGGCTGGTTCATTTTTAATGATGGTCGGCCAGGATGGGTTTTTTTTTTATGTGGTGGAATTGTCTGATAAATACGCTTACACTCGCACAAGGTCATTTGCACTGCATGCCTACCATTATGTTACACTTGCCAAATAACACCTTTGAAATTCTGAGAAAAAAGAAAGAAGGATTGCTTTGTGGAACATTCTGGAGTTTATAGAATTGTGTTCAGAGTGCTCTAAATGGTATTTTTTTTGTCAATGATTTATATGGGTGGGCTGCACTTCTTGCTTCTCTCTAGGATATTTTGGCGGAAAATGGGACGTGGCTTCCTGTCTTTTTTGTCAGCACTTATTCAATCAGCCGGTAAAAAAAAAAAAAGAAATATCAGCTCAATTAATGAATTAAGTTCTTGCCTTATCACAATTTTGCACTCTTTGAACCTGAAGCTGAATAACTAACAGTTGTGCAAAAATCCTGAACTTTGTTATGTAACTAGAGGGTCAAGGAGTTCCTCTGGTTTAAACGGGACTTGGCAGCAGCAGGGAATCCTTTATAAATGTTCTAACCCAAGCACATTTTCTCTAATTAGTGAAGATGAGACTTGGGCTTGCCTACCTCTCCCTCATGTACCTTAGGTGATTGGTTGTGTAAAGAGACTTGAGTTAGGGCAGTCCTTCTCTCTCTCTCTCTCTCACTCTCTCCCCTCTCTGGTCCTTACAGATGTGTAATCACTGGACAGAGGAGCTTTCCGATGCATGGAAGCATACTGAGAAGCAAAGAGGAACAGTAATTAGGAATAGCATTCCGATGATGTAAAACCCCAGTGGCCCTGGACCACCTTGACTGTGTGTCTTAGTGTGTGTGTCCCTGATGATTCTGAGAAAATATGTTATGCTATCAACAGGGGAATTGTAGAGGGGGGATTTTATGCACGAACAAAATGTAATACCTCATAAACCTCCACCCACAGACATTGGCATGAGCCCTTAGGTCCAAAACACCAGCTTACATGTAGTACATGTGTATTGCATACATATGGGACTCAATGACACAAGAAAGGGTGCACAGTAAAGAACAGTAACAGTCTAATGAAGAGCATGTGTGTGTGCCAGTTTCTCAGAAATGCACTCTTTGTATTCATGTTGCTTTCATAAGGTTATGAAAAATGTTTATGTCATTTGTAATGAATGTTTTAGTTTGATGACTCATTCTTACGCATCATGACATTTCACAACTAACCTTGCCTTGTCTTAAAAAAGGATCATCTGACAAATGATCAGATGTTAATGATATGAGGACAGTTGTATCACTTTTTTGACCTTCAATCTCCAACATGCTTCTTTATCCTTGTTTTCCAGCAAAACAGGGCATAAAAGAACAATAAGAAGTAGGTTTTTAAACCCTGGTGCCCATTACATAGACAGGTTTAGAGAGTGGGGCATTTATTTGTATTACATAACATTGTGGGTGACTGCAAGATGTAATCGTGTAAAGCTAGCATAAGACCGGCTGCTGCCCACATCTACCCAAATTAGAAAGCTTCAGTGAGCCACTCATTTTAAACACTTTATTTTATACACTTTCTTATGCCCCAGCACATGCAAATGGGGTCTTATTTACCATTTATCAGCATAGTATCTCTCAGCGCAGGAACGTTCTGCACTTAGGTCTAGACGGTGTAATTGAACTCGCCCAGTGCAGAAAAAGAACTTGCTTACGGTTGGGAAAAACTTTGGTGTTTAATGTAATTCTGAGACCTCAGCTGCCTCTCTTCACTCTTCACTTCTACATTTGCTGTGTTTTCAAGAATTTAATGAAAACTTGGACGTGTTTCTCCTCCTATACCATGGGCTAAACAAATCCCAGGTCATTTCATCTGTATGTTGTGCTCTTCCTCTGTACTCATACATTTTCATGCACCAGTGAGGCCTGGTTCTCTTCTAAGAGTTTTACAAAAGGTTTTATAGGTTTTCTGTGTCATTCTCGTGTTGATGTTCGTGTTTCGGGTTGCTAACCCCAAAACATTGTCCTACTTTCAAAATGACTTCATTCAGTAAATAAAAACAACAAATAGACAAGATGGGAAAGCAAAAGCAGAAAAAAATGCACTACAGTGACCGAATGGTTAAGATTAATCCTCTGCATCGTCAAGGGTCGACTTTCCTACGCTCTCCATCACAAGCTTTTCTGATTTGCTCTACTTAATGCTAAATGAGCCTAGCCACTTAGCTGGACACGAGAGAATTAGTCACGGCGGAGATGAATTCAGGTTTTGACAGTAAAACGCTGCCCCGTGTGAGGGATAGGCACCTCTCGGAGCTCTAATGGGTGGAAGCTGCCTGCACCACAGGCTTTTCTGAGACACGGAATGACCGAGGACATGACACTATGAATAATAGAGTTTGCTATGCATACACAAGGTGAAAAATGCTGCGTGCTACACACACAAGGCTACAGGCAAAACTAAATGGAAATCCTCTAGCTGAATTCCATGAGAATCCAGTGGTTCGCGCTATTTACTTTTTATTTCTGTCTTCACATTAAATAATAAGCAGTTTTGACAGGATCCATTTCCCTCTCCTGGTTTAGCACAAAGACTAAACTATACAGCTGAAATTCTACTTTTTGCGGGTTCCTTTTTGCCACGTTTATTAACAGAACACATTAAAGGATACCCTAGTACGAGAAGTAATTGATAGAGTTGCTAATTGACCCAAGCTGCATTTAAACTTAGGTCACAACTATCTGCCGCTATCTTGCATTGTATGCAAATCCACAGTAACACTTTATTTCAATGGTCCACTTTAGATATTTGACTAACAGTTAGTAACTTGTCAACTACATGTCAACTAACAGTCATTAGAGTCTGCCTTATATCTCCTAACACTTTATTTTGGTGAGTCTACCACACACTACATACTCACTATCAGAAACTTTGCAAGTATATGTCAACTTATTTCTTCTAACCCATAAACCAACCCTAAGAGTCTACTCTGAAAGTTAGTAGACAGTTGAAATGTAGTTGACATGCAGTTACAAAGTTACTTATAGTTAGTAGAATGTCTAAATGGAATATTGAAATAAAGTGTAACCGGCTCCTCACCAGTTTGGTCAGCAATCAAATTCCTTTGAACACAATAAGAAACACAGTACAAGTCCAAATCAAGAACAAATCACTCTTGTGAACTGGTTACTTTTAATGAGTGAAAAACATTAATGAACCATACTCAAACATCAAAACCGTTTACTCAAGAACAAGTTTGAGGATGGCTGATTAATATCAACCCAACATTTTATGTTCTCAGCCATCGCTCTTATGAACCACTAAACACTCGTATCAGTGGAGGTTTCGACTGCTTCCGTGCTGTGATTTCATTAAGCGTGTTTATTCATTTTCTCCCTTGATGCAATTGCACAAGCCGACACCAACCAAGCCAAGCTATTAATGGGCCACAAATGGTGCACCAACAAATAACGTTCATTATCAGATCCAATCGTTAAGACGTTTTCCCCTTTTCATTTGTTCAGGCTCTGTGAGTAAACACTAGCAAGGCGACATCGAGTCATGATTCTCAGCTCAGTGGCTAAAGGCACAGATTAGTAATGGAGAATGGCGAATGATGAAATCAGCCGATCAGAAGACATGATATCTTTCTCCCAACAGGGAGTGATGCAGTGGAGGGGAATGACCCTCTTTTCATCCTGTTCAACGATTGGCTACCCAAAGAGATGAGAATGACCACAACTACAAACTCTGGCCTGTAGGAGTTTGTGGGATGTGCTAATAATTGTCATGGTGCTGGTGAGGCATTGCCATTAAATGGACTGGAAAAGAGACTTTGGTTTGAACATCAGTGTACATGTACTTTTGCTATTCAAAACCTTTTTATTTTCATACAGTGAAAGTAAATGATTATTTATACTGCCATGTAGGGCTGCATGATAAATTGCATTTTAATCATGATCGTGATTTCTGCTTGACTTGATTAATTAAGTATAATCATCTGTGATGTTTGCCCGCTGGTTATTTTTCCTGAAAATGATTAATTTCCATTTCCCATTTGCATTGGCAACAAGCCTTCACAAGATTTCAAGAATGCGGTTGCCAGAGGTCAAGAGTTTCAGTTTCTCCACCAAAGCTTTTATCTTGAATGAATACATTTTCTGCATAATGGTTTCCATAAACTTTCCAACCTGGCAACCACACATAGCTTCTCTGCACTGAGAAAGAGACAGAAAATGTGTCTCCATTGAGATACTGACATCCCTGGATTCTCTACCGGTCCCTGATGTCCCTACCTATTGTCCGAGCTCCCCACCAACCCGTCCCACAAGCACCAGAACGGTTTTGTGACTGAGAGAGAGTCGCTTCGCTTAAATGTGATGACACTGCTAAAAGAAGTGTCAGAGTGTGACAGCACTGCCACTCAGCCTGTCACCAAGATGTCGTGCGTCCCTGATGTCTCCCTTGTTATTATTTTCATCTTCGCCATATAAAGCTTCAGAAAGAGAGCCAGTCGGCACAATAAGCTTAACTGAGGGAAGCAATAACTCCATGGCTCTCTCATCAAATCAGGCTTGACTGAGGTGGAGCAATCAGCAATTCAAATCAGGGCCGAGAGGGGTGGACGGAAAGAGCTGAGTTGACAAAATGTGAAATGTCATAACGCACAATAATAAAGGAATCAATAAGATGTTAGGCCACCGACTCCCAGCTGGAATATAAAAGAGGGCGTTCACGAAGGTGTCAGCATTTAGATGGGTTTTTAGAGATAACGCATCTTTGGGAAAGTTGCATAGACATTTAAGGTTGTTTCTGTGTTTTAACCCTTTATCGGGCAAAGAACTATATTTGGTAACCTAACCGATCATTCATTAGAGCGGTCTCGTGCCTTTCCGTGAGCTCGTGTAAGCGCATGGATTTTTTTCCAGCCAATCAGCAGAAATTGGTCTGTCACAGATGGCAACACCGTGGCATTTGACCAATCAGGAGTAGCCCGGGGCGTTTCAAACGTCAGCGTACTTCCAGAGTTTGAAAATTATGCATTTATGCTCACACCTACTCTCACAAAAATATAAATACCATCGAAACGAAGTATGCTAAGTTAACAATACTCATGCATTATATGGTTGAATAGTTGTGTTAAATGTTAAGATCAGTGTTTTTTGCATAACATTTCTAGAAATTAGTGAACGCTGTGACATGAAAAATGATGCGATCATATTTGATCATACGCCCTATTCAGGTAACTGCCTGTATGTCTATATTTAAACATACGCCCGATACGGGATTTTTTTTTATGTATATACAAATCATGCATTAAAATGTTGGACAATAGTAAGTAATGTTGACACAGGTTTGTATAACATTATGCAGTGATTCAATGGGAGATTTATTGAAATTATCATGCCATAAATAGTGAAATATAATGTTAACTTAATAGATTTTATTCATTTATTACTTTTAACCCAGTTTATATTATTATGGCATACATTGGTGTTTATTTTTACTGTGAGCCTCATTACTACTAAGATAAGTGGTACCACCTCGACTAGTGTGCTATTTTGACTTGTTATTATATATTTACCTATTTGTCAGTATTCTTAATTTTCAGTAGATCTAAAGTGTAAATTGTTGTTGTATATATCCAGCTTTTGGAAAACAAGAGACTATGGCACATAAAAAAATATATATATACATAAAACAAAGAGAAAAAAAATAAATTACTTAAATGAGAAAAGGTTTATGTACATTTTATGTATTTATTTGTGTTTCAACATTGTAAATATATGCATTTTTTGGGAAAACATGACCATAGACTGACGAGGAACCATATATGGCAATTTCATTGAACTAGACTTACAACATAAAAATTTTATTATTTTTGTTAAGTCACAAAAGCTTAAAAGTCTTGTTATAGCCTCTGATAACATTCCAGGGTTGAAATTATGAATTTCCAACTATTTCAGTGAGTGCCCTATAAAGGGTTAAATCCCGCTATTATACATTTTTGAAAATTATTATGTTTCATGCAGTGTGTAACACAGCTCTGTGAATGAAAACATCCTGAAAAGTTATACATATAAGAGTGCACCATGTATAAAGCTGTTGTCTCTTAAAAGAAAGAGTTACTCTGAATCATAAAACTAGTCGTTTTTAAAACAAATCCCAAGCCTTTTCATGTTGACATTAATATGAAAAATTAGCATATTTCCCGCCCACTAGTTGGTCTTTTCGTGTTGATATTAATGAAAACGAAAAAAGAAAATATTCTTTGCCACTAGGAGCTGATATTTGTTTTTTGTTGTTGTTTTTTTAAGCACTGTGCTCTCGTGCATGGCGAATCACCGTTGAATAGGGTCACAAAAAAAAAAAATTGTTTGGAATTAAACAATTAAAGGTAAAAAAAAAATGTTTTTAATAATAATAATAAATGCATTTTATTAGATAATGAAAGTGTAGTGAATGTGCAAAGACTAAATGTAAATACATGGCATGCGTGCATTTGTTAAAGTTGGTGTTTTACAGTTTGTTTACATTAAACTAAAACTAAATGTCTCAGGGCTGTGTGTAAAATCACACAACTGAGCAATACTGTAATATATTTCTGAAGAACGTAATGAGGTGTGCTTAATTTGCACACTTCAGTGTTCCAATCTAAATATAACAATGATCTCAGTGAGAAAAAGTGTTAACATTTAATCCGTGTCCTCAGAATAATTTCCTCCTCTCGTGCATCTTGTTACACAGTAGCGCGTGTCTGCAGTGCCACCTGCTGGCTAAGCCTGTTTACCTGAAAAATTTGTCCTGAACACTGTCGTTCTACTGTTCCAGCCATCATAATCACAGCTCACTGTCATTATGAACTCTTAATGTTTATCTGTGCTCAAGAACATATATACTGCCATCATGAATTCAGAAATATCACAGAAATGATTGATCCTATAGTGTTGCATTTATTCTAGATGTGCAAGATTATAGATAAAGTCATACATTAGTTTTTATTTACTATAGCATATGACCTTATAAAAGTCTGACTGTTCTGTACATTTCAGCCTGTGTGTACAAAACACACACAGGAAAAATCAAACACTAATGGGATGTTATGCCTTTTGAAATCCTTATGTCATTATTGAATGCTTTTAGGAAATGCAGTTCAGTTCTGATGATCCAAAAATCTCTCATATACCATTTCTCACCTATCAATCTCTGTTCATCCCGCTGTCTTCTCTTCCTCTGAACCATCTGGCACCTCTCATTTCTTCACGCTTGACCAGTCTGTCACCATCTCATAGGAAATGGACGTTATCTAATGTATCTGAATAATGGGATGCATATATGAGTAATGTTAGCTTGTGGATGAAATGTATAAGCTTCTAAATCAAGAGCAATGTTTAAAGCAAGACCAGGGGAGGCTGAGAGACAGAGCGCCAACACTAAAGCTGACATACCTTAGGTTTGTTTTCACAGTCCAGTGCCACTGTGATTAACAGAACTTAATTAAAGTTCACATCAGCTTTGAATAGTGTCAGAGCTCTTGGGGTCCTCTCATCTACTTTTTTCTTTTATTGAAGTGGACCATGGCTTAAAAAAATGAGCATGTAAAATAATGTATTTATTATTTATTTAAATGTATTCAGTTTTTTATTTTTGTGACTTATTTAATTATTAAAGTCAAAATGATTATTGTTTTATTATTAATTTATCATAAATTTAGCTATAGTTATTATTGTAATTGTTTTAATTAATACATGCATTATAATTAATTAATACATTAAATTAGTAAAAAAGTGACAAAAAAGCAAATGTTAATAATGTTTAAAAATATTGTAAAATTTTATATATAATATAATAAAAAGGAAAAAAGGAACCAGCTATTTTACATTAAATAATATTTAATGTCTTTATTATATTTTTTCATCAAATAAATAAACCTTGTTAAGCATAAGAGACTTCCATAAAAAACATTTTTAACTTTTGAACAGTAGTGTACAGTTTAATCTACTTGCGTACATAATACATAATACATAAAATAAATCTTCTTGTGCATTTGAATCAGGTATTGTGTAGTTGGCATTGAGGTAGAAAGATTAATATTCTCTTTAAGAAGAGCTCAGTGCACATTCTGGAATAATTTAATGTATTGTTTTTAAATAAATCAAGTAATATTAACTTTTTTACGAAGAGATTTCACTGAGTGATTAACTGATGAATTATGGATCAATGGTGTCTGTTCCATTCTGTAAATGCCTCACATGTAATATTTTGACTTTGTAACATTTTTTTTATTATACTTCATATGAACCTTTTAATAGTGTGTTGTTCCTTTTTTCCTTTGCAGGAGAGAAACCTCAGAAAGTCCATTTTAATTTAATTTTTTAAAAATATGTATAGTATAGAACTGTGATTAACGCTTCTCGGATTGCAATACATCAGCAAAAAGCTTACCCTCTGACCTGTCCATCTTCTTACGCAGCAATTCAGAGCAAATATATACATTTTGGTACATTATTGACTTTGAATTTTGTGTGTAAGATAAATGATTTTATCATATAAAAAATATCATATTAAAATTGTTTTGATATTTGTTGACGTGGTCATATACCAGTGAAGTCATTGACCCATCCTGCTGCTTTTAATAGATAGATAAAAATAAATAAATAAATTATAGAGCTAAATTTTAGATTTTCATAAGCCCCCATACAGAGGTCAGCAGATGTCAGATGGTCAAGAAAGTGTGTTGTTCCAGCAGCCTTGTGCAGTGCACGTTCTGAATAAAAAGGGTTCAGATAAAGGTCTTTTTGAAAGCAGCTCTGGCTGATCTCAGTGAGAGCACGTTCATGCTGACTCACAGAGACACTGAGCCATGTGCCAAAACAAGTACAACAAAGGCCAGAGAAAACATAACATTAAAGAGCTATAGTTCTAATGCAGAGGGAGGCTGGACTGATGATTTGCTTATCTTCAAAGATATGACTTGAACTTTTTAATCAAAGTTTATTCTAAAAAAATTTAAACATATCAATTAGTTATTTGGTTTATTGATGTTTTGAGCTTTTAAAAGTCTTTTTGTGTATGTTACTGTATGACTAGTTTTTGATTAATTTAGTAAAATTCAATCAATAATTAATACAAAAGTGTCTGATATTTGAGAGTTGAAGAGATGTATGTAATGTGCACTTGTAGTGTACATCAAAAAGTAGATGTATTGTCAGAAAATATATCAATTAATAAAAATGTGCTTTCTGATAATGTCAAAAAAAATGTTTTACAAATACATTTTAAATCACTGCTTTAATATGAATAGTTATAGTGTATACCTGGAATGCAACTCTGCGTAAAAAGCATCTGCCAAATGCATAAATGCATTTAAGTCAAATGTCTAAATGTGTCTATAGGCCTATCTACAAAGTATCATGATAAACTCAGAGCAACAGATGCTGCTTCACACAATCCCACAGGAAAGATACGGCCAGGCTACATATCAAATATCAAACGTTTCACTTCAAACACTCCTATGAAGTGACTTAATGTCACTCAATAAAAGCAGTAACTGCATCCTATGAACTTAAACGCATGTATACAACTGGTTCTTTCTCACTTTCAGACACTGATTGATCTCCAAGGGTCTGCTCAGGGAGATAAAATGAAAAAAAAAAAAAAGATTTACTCTGTATCATCTACCATTAAACCCATAAGAAGGAAGTACAGCCTCTCTGTGAGTTCTGGTTCTTCCTCCAGTACTAATGTACAGCTTGACCTTCTGGATTGCAGGAAATGTTTTGAGCATTAAGGAAGTGTCTAAATCTGAATATCTGTAATGTGTTTATGTGCATTCGGTGCACCTCTAAGTTGATGCTTATGGTCCATGTTTAGCACAATTATAGATGCATTAGTCAATGCCCATCTGTTCAAATAGGAGCTGAGCAATGCATAGTATGTATGTCTGTAGCTATCTTAGACACTACATAATTTGGCATCTCCATGTATTTCCATATCCTGCACTCCAATATAGGTAATTGTAGAGTTGTATATCTGTTTCCACAAGTAATTATTATACATTGGCAATTATATATTATTGTCCTCGAATTTGTTTTAATGTTAATGTGAAACCACATTTTCTCTGGGTCATTTTGACTCTGAGTCAACATGAACCAGGTCAGTTGTTATCGGACTTTGCAACTCAATGACCCAGTTCCTATGGGCTTATCACTATAACTTCTATTGTTTAAAACCTGCCTCCTATTGAAACTGAAGTCTTGATTTAACACAGGAAACTTGCTGCAGCCTAGCAATTCCGCAACCATTGTTTATTTACTTAACAGTAAATTATATCAAATGCATGCATGCTTTTCTTTGTGAGCTGAACAGAAGGTGTGGCTGGATGACAGTGATAACTTAACATAGAAACAATTCTCTGCTGACTGAATAGTTTTAAGTATTGGAGCAGTGCTTAGGCTGTGCGAGGCCTATTCACCACAACCTCAAGAGAATGCACTCACCACATTGCTATAGACCTCAGATTAACCTAAATACATTATATCTTTCGGTTTAGAGCGAGCATTGACAAGTGTTAAAATGCACTGATACACTGACTCAAAGAAGTTTAGCGGTTATTTATTGTCCCTCCTAAAGTTATTAGTTAAAAATGAATCCACAAGTTTGACAAAATAATGTAAACATAAAGTTTATTACTGCATTGTTTAAAATGCAACACTCAAGCTTGTATGCAGCATCCATCTCTTTATTTGTAAAATATGTCTTGAAGTTCGAAGACTCCTGGTAGAGACGAGTGAAACAGTGAGAAAGTTCCTGTATTTTCCACCAGATGTCACTAAACATACAAAATTTGTAAAAAAAAAATAAATAAATAAAAAAAATAAATAAATAAATAAAAATACGTTTGACACATATAGTTTTGTATAGTATTATAGAATAGAATTAGAAACGTTTGTAAAAGTGTGTAAAAGAGATTTTTAAACAAAATTAAAAAGAAAAAATAGCCTAGTTAGGATAGGTTTAAATTAAATAATTAATGTACTTTAAGTCTGCTGAACTTTCTTTCATTTTATTCAATAACGTCAGAAAAAGTTTTACGTTCGCACTCTAAAGGGGTTCCAGTTGTTGCGTCACATCCAGGGGCCCCTGACACTCAGCTAGATGCTGGTGGGCGTGACGTCATGCAAAGTTTAATACAATGCCCTCCATGTTTAGGGGAAGTTGAGTGTTCAACTGACAACAGTAACATGTGACGTACCGAAGACATGTAGGAGATCAATGGATTTTTTGGCGTAATTGACGCCACCGCTTGGATAGCAAAGACTCGCAGAAACAGAGCTGGACCCGTGACCAGCTCTCTGGGTGAATGGTTCGTGTAACACCCAGCTATAAAGCGGTCTGAACCAGGGTAACGTTTGACAAACGGGCTGCTTTGGCTAAAGCGTGTATCGGAATTAGTTTACACCGCGTTGCTTTTGGACTCTTTTTGTGTTTCTTTGTTAAATGAGGAACCCTTTGGACAGACGCGTTTAGGATTGTTCTTCGGCGACAACAGCGCTTCTCGGACCTTTGTCGCCGGGCGAGAGCCAGGCATCGTCCGTTAGAGGAGTATCAGAATGATAAAGCCCAAAGTGGGTCGGATGTTTCTGGCGACATGCGTCGGGTCGTTTTTCATTCTTATATTATACTTCCAGAACATCACAAAATCAGGTGAGTCTTACTAATAAAGTAGCGATGTCCGATTCGTTCTTTTGAGTCGGATCTTTGAAATGAACCGGATCATTTTCGCAAATTGGACCGATTCGGCGGTTCCCGGGTAACGACACTGAACCAAGAACTCGTTCCATTCGAACAGGTTCCTTTCGCTCATAGCAACTTATGTGACAGTTTTGTCAACACACACAAACACACACACACAAATTAGTTTCAGTTTAAATATGTAGAAATGTTTTTACTGTAGACATTATTGTTTGTTATAACTGCTAAATGTATTTCAGCCGTTCAGCATTAAACGTTGTATCAACATTTTGAAAACTTATTTTAACTATATTTCAACATTTCAACAGGTTATATGTCAGCTGGGTTTTTATTTCTGAGTCAAGTCATTGAATCATTAATTAAAATGAAAGTTTATAGAAAAGTTTAGGTTAATAAAAAAGTCATATTATATGTAGCCCACATTTTTTTGGTTTTTTTTTTTTTTTTTTTGGAGTAGTGTAATATGCAACATATAACCCAACTGAATAAGAAAACATAACTATGTGACAAGTCAGGAATTATGTATGGGATTTTTGCCAGAACATGCAAATAGATGATAGTCACTAATTTGTTAAAATGTGAAAAAGTTACAAATTGTCCTAAGATTGTGTTGGCCACATCCATATCTGCTGAAATGGAGTTAGGACTGTGAGCTCAGTTCATATCCAACCGTAAACTTATTGGTGCAGCTAAGCTAATTCTTTTAATCGGTGGAAGAGGGAAGTTAGATAACCAAATCAGACATCTTGCAACAGGTCATAACCACATCCTAAATTTGTTCTGAATTCGTTCTTGGTTTGATATTGACATTTTTTAACGTTAACTGTGGGCAACGATGATGCAAGTGCTCCTCCCAGGTCTGGGCATCCTAAATGTCTAGGGTCATGGTGTGATGGTTAAAAAAAATTGATAGCCAAAAGTTTGTTGGTTTTAATCCCAAACGGGCCAGTCCATTAACCAATCTATAACCTTTTCCCATTTTTCATTGGTTAAAAATTACTCTGTTCGAATGTGTTGAAAGACTTCAAATTTTCCTGTGACCTTATTTGCACCTGGTTTTAAGATGCATTTTCAGTGGTCTGATAACATTATGAGCGGGAATGCGTTAATGATTACACCTGGTCTGAACTTGCATTTTAAATTCATTTCCTGTGAACACTTATGTTCAAATTTTCAGATCTTATTTTGGCACAATGTATGCCTATATTTTTTACTTGTGGTCAGCGAAAAGTATTGTGATACTGGATGGTCATAAGACCTTAAGCAATGACAGTCTGATTGAAATCCACTGAAAAACCATTCATGTCAAATATTAGTCAAGACTTCAAATTTTTTTTACAGGGAATGATTTAGTCCATTTTCATCACATCCAAACGACAAGCTTAGGTAGTTAAGGTTTAAGATAACACAGACCTGCATGTTGCATTAAAGCAGTTCCTCTAAAATACTAAAAAGGACATCACACTGTCTTTAGTGTGCACACGTGTAGGCTTCAGCCTGTTTAGAACAGCGAACAAAAACCGGCTGTTGAAAACCACTGGAAACAAAGCAGACTGAGAGGAAAACTGCCCCAGGAATGTTTGGAAAGCCCCCACTGGGAGCCTCTGGGGCATTCCAAAACCTTTTAAACCTTGCCCCTGATGCCTCGGAGAGGAACGGATCACCTTGAAGAGGGACAGCGTGAGATTAGAGAAGAAGGGGGAACTAAAGGTCAGCGGCTTTGACTTTCCCCAGAGTTTCAGGAAAGGCATCAAATGACCATGACAGATTTTTCAACCAGAGATAACTTGGATTCATGACAGTTTATAGAGTTAAACCTGTGCTGTGACAGTAATATATATGTATGTAAACCACTTAGACAAGAACAGAAGCAGCAATAGATATGTATGGTTAGTTTCCTGTGAATTATAGATAAGAGACTTGGAAACAAATAGAGAGAACCTGGTACTAATAGCTAATGTTTATTCTTGTTTTTGTTTTTTTTTTGATGTTGTAAACAAAACCTTAGTTCTTTCACTTCGCCCAGGAGACCTCGACTAAAGCCAAGTTCAGAGTAGTTTGGTTACAAATTTTATAATACAGCCAAGATTGCAAAGCTGGCATCAATGCATGAGGATTTTTTTCCCCAAATTAAATGAATAATCCACTTCCCCTGACTAGATTTAGCCCCATTGAACTGTTTTTGCTTAGGCTTTTTTAGTAAGGAGTAGAACAGCTTTATGGTACATGCTGCTCAATAATAGTTCAGGATCTGACCCTAGAAAGTCCTCCTGCCAGAGGCAAATAGCTAATCCATGGCAAAAGCACATTATGTGATCCTTCAGTTGTCTTTCCTTAACAGGTATTTGTAGACCACACCTACAAGTCAGTGGGACTCATTCACTAATAACTGGATACAAATTAGGGACTCAAAGAAAAATTTCACTGGATTCATGTTTATGCACACACATTTGTTCTTAAGAGGATCGCTCACACAAAAATGATTTTTTATTTTGTCATTATTCCCAGTGTTTTGTTATTATAAAAACCCAATGATTGGGATGTTTTCAACCAGCAGTTGTGTTATATGTTTTACCCAACCTTCTGGGCGGTAACACAACCGCTGGGTCAAAACAACGCAATTGCTGGCTTTGTCCATATTCTACCTAGTGCTGGGTTGTATTGCACACTGTCCATTATTTGCTTGCAGCTTTTCTTTTTTGCCTCATAGACGGTTATTTGCTAAGCCACACCCATTCAAAAGAAGTTTGGCTCTGCTGTATACCACTGTGTCCTCTTTGCTTTTATAAAGTGGTTCCAGTAAAAAGAGCTGATACAAGTGATCTTAAAAGTAGTGCTCTCTAGGTGTCTTGGCCTAATACTTGCAGCAGCTATTAGTAATTACCTTAAAATGGCTTTTGTGTTTATGTATGTTTCTTCACAAAACCACTTGATAACCGTCCTCATGTGTTGGCGCATTCATCCTGTGATCAAGTTCGCCATAGGAACTTTTTTAAATGATCAAATATCGAATTTCCACTCATTCTTCTACCGATATGCTTCTTTTTACCTGGAGCCAACACCAAGAAACGTTTTTCATCCAAAAGGCAACGCGTGAGGTACAACTAATGAAAGTTTAGTGATTTGTCCATGAGAAACATATGGAGCTGATTCCCTTTCTGTGCAATAAGTGACACTGAGTCAGAGAACAGATCGAATACTCAGCTGGACTGTGGGTGAGCTTTTGTTAAAAGACCTTTGAACATTTATAGTAAGTGAGGGTCATACCTTTGACCTTAGCTCCATCACACCCGCTGTGGGCAATTTGAAAAAAAGATGGCATCTCAGTCCTTTTAAAGTCCCAGAGTGGACTTCTTGTTCTACTTTGATAATACTAACACGTCTTCTAAATGTGCAGCAGTTTCATTGCTAATCTGACCACCATCAGTTTCTGCTGTTCGTGTTTACAGAGGCAGTGTTGCTGACTTGGCCACACGTCACTTTCTTTTCGTTTGTTTAGTTTGACATACAGTCTGATTAATTTCAGTCGAGCATTTTACTCAGCTCCCTCACAGCTAGTTCTTGTAAAACTGCATATTTATGGGTAACTATAGGAGATTTTAAGGTATTCTTGATGTCGGATTTCACAATTGCGATGAGATGGGAAATAGTTAACTAGTTGTCCAACTAGTCAATTAATCATAGGGGGATACAGTGTTCATTTCTTCACGGATAATTTGTTCCGAAGCATTTACACCGCATGGCTGTAAAACATGAGCTCATTCTTTACCATCATATGCTCATATGTGAGCCTGTTGGAAAAGTTTATGAAGTTCATTACTTTAGAGGCCTTGAAGCAGAGCTCTTTTATCCTTGAAAATTGAGGCATGTTATAAAGTGACTGGAGGTCAAATTGGATTTTTACTTTTTCCAGTAATGCAGCCTAAATTGTTTCCTAAATTGTTTATGTGCCTTTTACACATTAAATGTTCTAGTTGTAGGAAATTAAAGTAATTATGCTCGCACATGTTGGCTTTTGGAATAAACCACTTGGGATGCTACAATCTTATAATTTGGATTTAAAGGGACACTCTACCCTATACCCCAAGTTTTTTCCATTATTAACTTACCCTCATGTGGTTCCAAACCCGTAGAAACTTTGTTCGTCCTCAATTTAAGATATATGGGATGAAAACCAGAAGGCTTGTGACTGTCCCATTGACTACCAAGTACTGAACACTGTCAAGGTCAAGAAAAGTTTGAAAGACATCATCAGAATAGTCAATCTGCCATCAGTGGTTTAACCGTAACATTATGTAGGGACGAGAATACGTTTTGTACGCAGAGAAAATAAACATAACTGTATTTATTCAACAATTGATTGAAGATGATCTATTTTAACAATGTCTTTCATACTTTTTTGGACCTTGACAGTGTTCATTACTTGGCAGTCAAAGGGAAAGGCAAAAGATTTTTATCCAGAAGGGCTGGGGGTAAGCGATTATTTGTAAAAATATTATTCTAGCGATTATTTTTAAAAAATGGTTTTGTTAAACAACTCTTTTACAGTACCAATAACTCAAGTTTAAAGGTTTTTTCTCGTTCTGTGTTGGCCAATGTAACCCCAACCCGAAAACTTAAGCTCTATGTGTCTGTGTTTTCGCTGTATTGACCGATGTGCGTTCAAACAGTGTATTCAGGATATGAGTTATAACTTATTCACTTATAAGCTTGTCAGCCCACTGTCATCTGCCCCGGCCGCGAGGACAGGCTACACGCCTTAAAGTAAAAAGCACGATGTTGTGCTTATGAGACGGGTGCGTCCATGGGTTTCCCCTAGGTCCGCTGTCAGGCTTTATCGTTCTGCACTCGCAGCACGGCGGGATTGAACTGTGTTCCCATAGCGTCTTACCAGATGCATTACGAGTGAAAGTGTCGAAAGGAACGAATAGGTTACTCTCGTAACCCAGGTTGAGACACGGGAACAAGTACTGCGTCCATTGCTGTGCTGCAGGTGTTCAGCGCTTCAGTCAAGGTAATATATACGCACGGACACGCCCCCTCAGGCGAGCTTCAGCGGGTTCAGCAGTTATTAAATAGGCTTCAGTTAAGGGGAAAAAAGGAGTGGGCGTGATGTGTCGACTACTGGATTTGACGTCAACTTTTTTTAGAATTGATTCGTCGACGTCATAGACGCGTCGCTGCAGGCCTATCATCCAGCATTTCTTAAATTGTATTTCGAAGATTGAACAAAAACGTTTTGGGTTTGGAACGTCATGGGAATAAGTAATTAATTACAACATTTTCAGTTTGGGATAGAATAACCCTTTTGAAGACAGTTCAGCCAAAACTGAACCAAAAAAGTCTGACATCTTTTACTCATCCTCTACTACTTGGTTTTTCCTGCAAGAACCGAAAGAAAAAAATTGTGATAAATTGTTTGTTTTGGACTCCACTGGCTAAGGATGAAAATATATTTCAAAAAATATATCTTTTGTGTTCTGCAGAAGAAAAAAAAGCCATACATGTTTGGAATGACACAAGGGTGAAAAGTTTAATTGATGTTTGATTTGAAAAGCGTTGTTTTGATGCTCTCTTGCACATATAAATAAACTTACAACAGTTTAAAAAACACTTTCTGACAGGATCCTTCTGGCACATGCGTTTGGTATCACGTCATCAGCCATCGCTGGTTTGTCTAAGCGTTACATTACCAATAAAATGTCATAACTCTGTGAGTCGTTCTGCTCCACAAGGCCAAGTTTCCCAATAGACCTGTTTTATATTTTATGAGGAACTGCGCACAAGATGCTTTTGATTTAACGTGCTGCTGGGGCATTGGTCAGCAAACCGCCAGCCCTCCTGATCCTTGGCTTTTCCTTTTAGACAGCTGAGACTGAAGAAGGATTTCAAGCCGTCCGAGATTAGGATAGAATAAACAAATCACGCAAAAGAACATGAAGAGACCGTTTGATGGACAAACACTGGCACTCGTTTGGAGAGAAGGCGGTTTCTTGATGTAGAACAGCTTGAGGGACGCTTGTTGTATCTTTTCTTTTGTTTTTCCTAATTTGTTCACGCTTCAAGACTGGAAAAGAGAAAAGGGCAGTGTCTTTTTAATAAATAAGGGGAAATTTCCAGCCTAAAGTGGAATTTTGAGATTTGGGATGAACAGTCAGAGCTCACAGCTTGTTAGTCAGGGATAGAGTGACACCCCCACACTGAGGCTCTGAAGAGACAAAGAGAAGCACAGTCTTTCTGCACCTTTTCATATCATATGCATCTCTTTCCCTCTTCTCAATTTTGTCTATAGTTATGAGAGTAAAGCTCATGCTATGAATGGAATACTGTACGGCAGGATGCGCTGGGCCACTTTGAGTGGACGTAACTTTACCCAAATCTCTGATTAAAGCACATTCCTCACTTGGTAATGGGTTTTGCTTGATGGCATATTAAGGCACCCTTTGGAGATCTACTTCCTAGTGTGCTTGGGGCGGAAAGGAAAATGATTGCTATTAGTTAGAAAACTATTCCCCTCTTTATGGTATCCACACTTTATGGTAAGTAAAACTCCTTTTTACAGAAACAGGTCTCAGTAGATATTCATTAGAATTTCAGCCTAAGCATTTTAATAATGTTGCACTGTAATTTGATCAAATCAGTAATTCTCAGTCATGTTCGTTCTTGTTTCAAAGCTAAACGTTTCATTACTGCCTCAATTTTGCAGCTCCTAGAATTATGGGGTGCTTAACACCCACCATGATTTAACATTCAAGGTTTTTACAAAAATGTAATGGTCTACATTATATAGAAATCCTCATAATATAAAGGTTTGGTGTCAGTATGATTTATGAAAACTTTTATTTCCCAAGGATGCATTAAATTGATCTGAACTTTTACAGTGTTGCATATATTCTTTTCAAACAAATGTTTTTAATAATTTTAAAAAAAAGAAGTTTTTCATCGTTTTGATAAGACGTAATCTTTCTTGAACAGCAAATCCGAATATGCTCAAGAATTATGTGAAACTGTGACTGGAGTAATGGCTGCTGAAAATTATTTTTTACAGATTCATTACAGATTTTTTTTTTAATGTATAAAAACAAATTGGTGAAAAAAACTTTAGTCCTTGAGCTCTAGAAGGTACAAATGAGGACGCTGACAAACTAGAAGTTACAGTAAGTCAGTTTGTACGTATCTTACATCTTATCACACGACTGAAAATTGTGTTTTTGAAGCAATTTCTGGGAAAACGTGTATGAGTCAAGACTTGTGGTAAATGGTTTTTATGCACACTTTGCATGAACAAGAGCAGGTTGTGAAACAGTCTAATTTCATCATCAGACTAGTTTCACACCTGATTCTGATAAGTTTCATGACACGCATATGATGCTTCCTGACGTCACAGCGTCCAGGAATCACAAGCCTTTATGTTTCCACTGTTGTTTAAACCTGAGTAACGTGATCCTCAAAGTCATTTGAATGTATTTCCATGTAATTATATTTAGGCTATAGGGGTGAGATCACCAGCTGAGAAGACAATCGAGAAGATAAAACATTTGATTTTCAGGAGTAAAACAAAACTCAAAAGTCACCGCATAGAACAAAAAACTCTCTCCACATGAGGCAGAGCAGAATTCGATTAGTAAGGGAGAAGTTGCAGCACCGCAGGAGGGCTTCCTGCCCATTACCTTGCGAACTTTTGATAGAAGCCTGCTGATTTGTGTGTTGTCCTCTATAAACCCTCACAGGCCAACATAAATGGCCACAAGCCTGTGTAGCATTCCAGCAAACAACCTTTGTTGTCGCCGCCTGGCCTCAGTTGACTTGTGGAACCTTGTTAGCATACTAACAAGGTTAAAAAGAGACCTCATTGTTGCCTACCTTTGGAAGTCGTTTAGAGCTTTTTTGGCTTAGGATTGTGTTGAGGAACTCATTTCATATTTCTTTGTGTGATATTGTGTTGTTTGTAGTCACCATTTAACTTCAATTTTGTCCTTTTGTTCTAGCAACTCTATAGGTTACTATGTTCCTGTTTAAAAAAAAAAAAAAAAAAAAGTCACAAGAGGAAGTCAGCTTGCACGTCATTTTGTGGTTGTGAATCAGACAGCTCCTAACGGCCTCTTGCAGACTTTAAGACTTCCTTTTAAAAGAAGATTCTCATCTGTTGATTAAGATTAAGAGTATGTTGTGAAAAAAATAATTTAGCGATGGCAGCTTTGATATGGTAAAGACATTAGGTTATAGTGTTTGGTAACACTAAATACTTCCTTTTTTATGACTTTGCACACTAATAACTTATGTTGTGAGGAGACCAACTTCCCTGGGTCTTAATATGGCTTTTTGCAACAAATATGAGCATATTTTACCTTAAATATTCCACGCATGTGAGCAGCACAGCTCAAGACTATCCTAACGGGTTTTTTTCACTGGAGGTCTAATGAATTGGCTGAAAGGCAGACGTTGTTGAGTGGGTGCTAATCATCTGGCGAATTAAGCAGTCATGAATATCAATTAAGTTTTATGACTAGATGCTCCCGGAAGGTTACCAAGCAACATCTTCATGGTTGAATTAATTAATGTTCACATGCCTTAATTTCGAAGCCTAATTATTATACAGTGCTTATAAGTGAACTAGTCGTTTAGATTTTACTAGCTGTTTAGAGTACTTGTTATTATGTTCTGGCTGATTTTGAAAACTTAGTAAAGCCATCCTTAGTATAAGGTTTTAAGCATTTTCACTTGCACATGTTGCGTTGTCACTCTTTACTATAACTGTAATACTTATATTATATTAACTTATATTGTATTAAGCCCAAAAACAAAAGAAAAATAAGCATGTTAGACTTAATTTCCACTGCAGAAGATATCCAATTTACATGTTTTGTTGGTTTATTTATAGTTTTATATTTATTTCATGTATTTATCTCTCCAGATGTATAATGTGTGTATGGAAAGGCTGGGATAGCCATCAGCGCCTGCTTTCATAGCACAAATTTTGGTCTGTATATGTACTCAACCCCCTCCCCATTTCCTACTTTCTGCCCCTTCCATGTTATTTCATGTTCTTCTTTCATTGCGTTTTCCATTTCGATCCTCATATAATCTATATTTTTTACTAGGTCTTTTAACACTTTCCACAGATGTGGTGCAAATTGGTCTACAATTCTGCAAATTCTTTTTAAGCATTTTTTTTAACCTTAGATTTAGTCTTTTTAACATTAAAAAGTGTTTATTGATATCAAAGGACAAAAAAAGTTCCCCCAAATCTTAGATGTTTTTAGTTTGTCCTTCTGAGATTGATGATTATCAGTTTTGAGGGTTAAGCAAGCACCTCTTTTCACTGACCATTTACTGATTTTTTAATTTTTTTAGAAGCTATTAACAGAAAGTGCCTTTTTCTATTTTTGCCATGATTGCTTACTCCTCCACTCTCTCAGTGTCCAGACTTGCTCGCTCTCTTTCTGAGCATTTAAAGTATCCCTTTGACTTAGCTGGCACATGTGCAAAACCAATCACTTATGTTAGCAGCAAGGGCCCCAACACAGAGTGAAGGAGTGTGTGTGTGTGAGTGAGTGGGTGAGAAAGGGAGTAACGGGGGAAGTGGCTTGGACCGAAGAGAACAGACTGTTCCTATAGAGAATGCAAATGTGAAGGAGGAATTTTATGGCCGATCAGCTAGGTGCAGGAGTCAGAGAAGGCAGTAATTGTGGACCAGCCTGAACCCCGCTGGTACCCATATGCTGAGAATTAACAGCTCTAATCTTTTATAGCTCAATAACGTGATCATTCAGACAAAGCGCTTTGATCTCTGCACTCTTCACACAAGGTCACGAGTCTCTTAACCCCAAAGAAGCTCTTTCTGAGGAAAATTTAAGTGCTGCTTCAACATCCAGAACTCACGAACACAGCGCTGGGATGTTGTCAGTGGTTGCTAAGGTGGTCGCAAGGTCCTTCAGAGTGGTTTTAGCATGTTGCTATGTGGTTTCTATAGGGTGTTTTGGGTGGTTTCTTTAGCCCACATCAAAAGATCCCACCTTTGATATTGTGCTTAATATAAGTTCCTTTAATATAAGCTAATGCACTCTAAAAAGCATGGCTAAAAAGATATTAAGCATAAATTACAGCTCTCAATGTGAGTTTAAGGCAAATTTTTAATCGATGTCTAAATGTTTAGCTTTTAAAGACATTATCTTTCTGTTGCAATGTCTCATCTTTTGCATGTATTGTGTGCTTATAGCTTCTGAACAGATTTCGGGCCAGAACAGTTTTTCTGTTAAATCGGGAAGAAGTCCTTTGCAGACACTACAAGAAAATAACCAGGTATGTATTTCAGCAATGAAGTCACTGAAATGTTTTAGATCAACAGTAAATAGGTTATGAGATTATTAAATAGACAACGTAAACTTGGAGGATACTTTTAAAAGCAGTTAGGGGGTGGGGTGGGGATAGTTCTGATTAATAAGATGCGTTTTTTTTAGGCCCCTGGTGTTAAAGAGACAGATTTTAACAGCAGTGGAAGTTGAATTACTAAAATAACAACCACACATTCCTTAAGTGGCCCAATGCAATCACTCCAACACCTTATTTTTACACAATCATCATCATCTCATAGAGACACATGTAAGCCATCTGACAAAACAAAATTATATGCATCCCAACCAGTGTTGGGGGTAACGCGAGTTACGAGATAATATTACTTTTTCCAAGTAACTAGTAAAGTAACACATTACTTTTTAATTCTAGAGTAATATAACATACTTTTTTTTAAAAGTAGCGCCAGTTACTTTGTTTTCTTATGTATTGACTGACAAGTCTCCTGACTCTGTGAATACAGAGTAGATCTTGACTAAATGTGAATGTGCATTAATTCATCTCACTCTCAAAAAAATTAGTATTCATCAAAATGAATTAAAATAAACTCAGAATATGAAGCAAACCTGCAATCATTAAATTACACAAATGTATTTAATCCTATTTTATTAAACAATGTATTTGCTGCTGACCTTTGATCCAGTTCAACCATACTTACAAGCAAAAATTACTGTGCCTCATTGTTTTTTTTATTGCTGAAGAGTATTGAACTTTCTTCTGTATACTACAGATGTGAATGAACTTTTTCTCAGCCTGAGGTTTATTCTTGATACTTTTTGGTGTGCTTTTACATTAGCTATAAGTAGAACTTCTTGTATTAAAAACAAACACTCAAGCTCGGCCCTTGAAAAAGTTTTTAAGTATTTAAGTATTTAAAAAGTAACGCAAAAGTAACGTAACGCATTACTTTCCATAAAATTAAGTAACATAATTAGTTACTTTTTAGGGAGTGTCACAATTTTGTAATGCATTACTTTTAAAAGTAACTTTTCAGGGTATTACTTAATTCAATATAAAAAGTTGTAGTCCACTCATGTTTCTCCAAATTTGTATGAATGACTTTCTTCTGGTGAAACGAGGAAAATTCTGGCTGCTTTTTTTATGTAGTAAAAGTAAAAAATAACTAGGTCTGTAAAAATTGGCAATCATTTGAATCTGTTCATAGTTTTTAACAGACAAAAGTATCAAAAAAGACAAAATGTGAATGATGTCAGACATATTTTTGGGTGAACTATTCCTTTAAAGGTCTGAGAGGAACGTCTAGATAAAATTCTTCCAGCTGAAACACTACCAGCTCATCAAATCCTATTATATTCTTGCTGTATCAAACCCATCTGTGGCTCATCCCCCAGGCAAAACCGTTACCCTCCTATAACAGCTATGTGCTTCATGGTTTCACAAGAACTTCCCTCAAACAGCAACTGTCGTATCACACAAAGTCACGCAAATATGTGTCCGCATGTAGTGCAATCTGTGGTTCCCATAAGTGCACAGTTAAGAAATCCTACGTTCGGTTTCAGAAGAAAAAAACGAAAGCACAAAAAAGTAATTCTGAACCCATGTTTTTTTATTTCATTCTAATTTCCTCTTATACCCTTTCTTCCTGTCCTCCAGCTGGAGCAATCTGCAGTGCAGGCCACTCTGCAGGGTCGAAGGGAACTCCTGGAGGAAACCTGTCAGACCTACACCCGCAAAAGACGCGTACTCGGCGCGGAGGACCTCCGCCACCTCATAGTGGACGATAAACACAAGTTATTGTATTGCTATGTGCCCAAAGTGGCATGTACAAACTGGAAACGTGTGTTGATGGTGCTAACAGGAGATGGGCGATATCGTGAACCACTGGCTATTCCGGCCAACGAGGCTCACGTAGCGGGCAAACTTCGTTCACTCTCGGAGTACTCCAAGGCTGAGATCAACAAGCGCCTACGCACATATCTGAAGTTCGTCTTTGTGCGTGAACCCTTCGAGAGACTTGTCTCGGCATATCGCAACAAGTTTACACGTAGCTACAACACAGCCTTTCATAAACGCTACGGGACCAAAATCATCCGGAGGCATCGCGCAGACCCCCAGCCCGAAGCGCTGGAAAAAGGCAACAACGTCTCCTTCGAGGAATTTGTGTATTATTTAGTAGACCCCCAGACTCAGAGAGAGGAACCGTTCAATGAGCACTGGGAAAGGGTTCACTCGCTTTGCCACCCTTGCTTGATCCATTATGACGTGGTTGGCAAGTACGAGACTCTTGCGCAAGATTCCCGCTACATCCTGAAGTTAGCAGGTGCCGAAGGGGAGGTCAAATTCCCGGCCACGTCCAAGAGCACCAGGACCACGGGTGACATGGCCGCCAAGTTCTTCGACAACATCAGTCCGTTTTATCAGAAAAAACTCTTCAACCTTTACCGTATGGACTTCTTGCTTTTTAACTACTCTGTGCCGGCATACTTGAAGTTGAGATGAGGGTTTAAGCAAGTTTCAACTGATCCTTAACATGATTCACTGATGCTTACACTTTCGCTCTTGTGTCTGGATTTGCATGAATTACCCGAGGGAACCTGTAGAGGATGCGCCTTGGTTATGGCATTGCACTTGCTCCCTCGAGGTGAAATTCAGCATTGTGAACAGACAAGTGCTGGCTGGGGAGTTGCATCCCATCCCAAAAGTTCACTAAATACTGTCTGTAATTCCTCTGGCTTTGGTAACTTGGGAACGAGCTCCAAGTATGTGCCTTTGTCCTTCTGAATGTTGATAAGTGAAGCGGGATTCTTCATCAACAGATAAATGCTATGAATGTCTCATCTCCTTTAAGCTTCACCACCCAAAAGGATATTTATGGTATTGTTTACGTAGAATATTTATTGTGGATTTTGCTCTTGAACTGGAACCAGCAATGCCTTGACTTTAATCTCGGAGAGATTCCTTGAAGCTGATCTCAAAGCCTCCTTTTTAACATTCCCTGGATATGATTTCAGACTTACCTTACTTCCAATCACAGAGGTAGTTTCCAAGTCACAAACTTTCAGCTGTTTCAAGCAGATAGCTGGTAACATGTTGGAAGGAGTAAAGGGTAAGGGGTGAATTTCGACTTCTCCTGCATTCGTAAACTGGACAAGGCTGTCTACCTTGGCCGGTTTGGCTACTCTGGAAAGAGCCGGTGTTCTCACAGAGTCACCCCTTTATTGAGCATGCAACGGGCTGGGTAAACAGTGCATAGCTGTGGTTGGGGAAAGGTGGACCCTCATCAGTGTGGCTCTTGTTAAGCTATGGATGCAGGGAGAAGTGCAAACTCACTAGGCATTGCAGGTCAAATATCAACATGATCCTGGGAGGAAACACTCGTCTTATGAATTTATAATAAGGGTTCAAGTGCAATAAAGGTTTTTAAAGAGGAACCAGTGTGTGTTTTAGGGATTCATCTATCCTTAGAACTCTTAAAGTCAGAAAAAAAAAATCCCTGACAGTACAGTTTAACATCTTATTAGTTTTAAAGACTGTTCTTTTGGGTCATTAGCTGTCGGTTGAAATGACCCTCGAAGATTTTGGTATTTCTTCTTGTCTGTGAAAAAGGCTAATGACTCATTTTTATGGTTGAAATAATGATGAAATCTTTAGAGAAAGGTTGAGGTGCACAGTGGTGCACAGTGGATACCTTGTGTGCCACATTGCATAACAAACTGTATGAACATGGGAAAGCTGTATGAGCTGAGCTGTTGAGAGTGTGGCAACAATATGTGCCATTTGTGATGTAACTAACAGTTTGCACCTGTTTTGAAAGCTTGTGGGCATACATGTGCTGCAAAACTGTGAATGCCATTGTGCACTAGACAGTGTGGAATCTTGCTTTAAGGGGAAATAAACTTAAAAAAAAATTATATTAAATCCAATGAAAAACAGGGAATACATCAACCAACAGTGATTATTTCATGTTATCGTGTAAATTGTTGACATTTAATTACAAAGGTAAACTGCCTCTGGTACGACAGTCAAACTTTGTTTTCTGAACAAATGTTTTTTTTATTATTTTTTTTTTTACTGTTTTAGGGACCACAACACTCAACTGTAGAAAGATCATGTGATTAAGGTTAATTATAATTCAGAGTGAAGATATTACAAATGTGTTGAATAAAACTGCCACATGAACAAAATAATTGTCATCAATTAATTCAAGTGAACAATTACATTCATTATAAGATTTTGCCTTTTTTTTGAAGTGTGGTATTTTGAGAGAAAAAAAAAATGCATATGAGATATAAAAATCTTCAGCAGCAATTATTTATGTAGTAACTAAAACAGCAAAGGTTCAAAGCCTTCAACCTTCAAAGTTTTGAGACTTTCCTGTTTTCTTCTTCAGTCTTAAATCGCATGTTCAAAGAAAAACAAACAAACATCCCAGAATCCTTCAAGGTCTTAAATCTTGTAAACTTCATAATTAATTTATACATGGTTCATACAAGTTTTGAAACACTTGCACCTAAAGTTATACCTTCATATACAGTAATCAGGTTACTAGTGTGTATGAAAGCAGCATCACTGAGGCAACTGGACAACACACCAAGAGTATAATCATATAACAGACTGTCAGGTACCATGTCAGGTGTCCATACCTGTCGATGTTTCTAGCCAACCTATCCTGTAAGCACAAAAACAATGTCGCTGAAATTCTGTCTTTAGCGTCCCACACCTGAGTTCACATCTCCAGAGCCACTGCAGCCGACCTGGGCAGCAAAGGTCCCGTGAACTGGGAGATGGAGGGAGGAGGAGGTCTAGCATTTTACAAGCCGAGCTCCTCCACTAACATGACCAAACGGAAACACAGGGCAAGAAACCCTGTGCCCAACAGGTCTCCCAGTGCAGTCAGGTATGGGATGGAGAAGTTATCCGGGTCCAGACCTTTCCTCCACATTAAACGCACAATCAGGTCTGCTGTATAAATTAGGATGCCAACCTGTGAGAAAAAAAACAAGAACAAACATTCAATTATTTCCCATATTATGACAGACTGATTTTTCTTTTTAATTTAGAATAATTTTCAGTTTTTATTAATTAGTACTTTTAATAATGCTTTTGGTCAGCAGGGAAGCACAAAATTCATCAAGAGGGACAGTATAAGGACACACAGGCTACACATACACACACACACACATATATATATATATATATATAAATATGAATATATACATGTATATATTAGATATGAACATAAATGTATGCAAAATATAACCTACTCACAAGAATAAATTAGATTTATTTTAAAATAGAAAACAGTTAAAAACTGAATTAAACTGTTATTGTATTATAATATTGTATTACTCTACATATAACGGACCTTTTAGTCCTTTTGGTGTCCTTTATTAGTATTTTTCGTCCAAGAGACTTTAGTAAAATTCGGGATTAGTCACATTTAAAAACACACCCTATTTTATAATGCTAATAAATTGTATTTTTAGACACATTAATAAATTATGAAGTTAGGAGGATGAATACAGTCACGCCAATTTCCACATTTGACCTGAAACAAGAAAAGCACTATTTGTTTCAGATGATGAAAATCTAAGAGAGAAAATATTAAGATATCAAATAAACTAAAGTGATCTCGTGATTCGTACCACAGTAAACAACTAATAAAGAGTCAGTGTTCATCTCAACTTTTAACCGACCGAAAAGTAATTCATGTAATTTTTTGCAGTTAACCGTTAATGATTTTTGTGATTCTGTTTGCCAGAATTTAAACACTCAAGCTTTGAGCACCAAGGCTCACCTGAAGCAGAGCAGCACTCAGGTAGCAGCAGATAAACGCTGGCGTGATGGCAGTGTGGCCTCCTTGGAGCATATTAATGGCAAAAAGAAACAACAGATGACCTGGAACCACCAGGAGGAACAGCACCCGCGCTGACTTAGAGTTCACACCTGAGGAGAAAAATATGCTTCTTTACTAGTCTACTTCAAAAGGCCATCCCTAAATAAAGTTCAAGCCTCTCCTTCAATGTAAATCAACTGTATTGTTGTGTGAAATCACAGCCTTATGCTTTAGAAAATTAATAGCACACCCCTCCTCAAAAAACAAGATATCATTCAAGTATAACAAAACGGTGCAGATTATTAATGTGCTGAAGTGCAAATATCAGGGTTCACGCTTTGTTCAGCAGAAATGACTAATTACCCACTTTATCTCAAGGATCTGAAGGAGTGAATTCATCTGAGGTGCGCAAATAGTTTAGAAACTGAACTCACCTGAGGAGAAGAATGTGGCACAGGGGTTGGGCCAGTGCTGTCTCATCTTATAGGGCAGGACTCCAGGTACGCTCCAGAAATGAAGGTAGGTGGAGATGCGACTGGCCTGGATGGCCACCAGATTCCCCCCCACACCTTAAAAGTTCAAAAAGGAAAGAATGCAAGAGCTGTCCAATCATTACACCATTACGATTCTCATATTCTCCTCATTTCAGTCACAAATGAAACGTGTGCTGGAACGCAGCATGCGGCTGAAGGAGTATGTACGCTGACGTTTGTCAAATATACATACTTACAGAGAATTCTGTTCACAATTAATAGCTTTTCCGTGATTGTAAAACTGGCAAACGACACTCTATGGGGAGTATTACAGCAGGAGGGCATATCAAAATAGATAATGAGGTATCAAATTAGTCTTTCTGAATCACAGCCGTCTTGTGTTCCTCATTAAGGGGCGGTTTTCCAGGGATTGAGCTGGAAAACTAGGGAGCCAGATCCAGATAAACAACTAGTGAAGACGTCAGAGAAGTCTTTGGCTTAGAAATCACAGTTACTACTGGATAAGGCCGCTTTTACTACTATGACATGCTCTATTCCCATTGGGAAGCATGTCGTTTCCGCCAAAATACAGTGTTGAGTCATAATTCGAGAGGGATGGGACGGAACCAGCGAGAGGGCAAATCTAAACCAGATTGTTAGAGTCGACACACCACCACAAGAGATATTTTACGTAAAACTAAACAAGCTCTGCCTCGGCTGAGGTTTTTAAGTCTATTAGTAACTCCCATCAAAATACTTGACTTCTTTCATGTAGTGTAAAATGTAGCAAGCCAAGAACCAGTGCTCTGATTTATTGTGACCATTTTGGAATAGGATTGTTTTATTTTGGCAGCACTGTCCGATCTGCCTCCCTGAATCCACAAATCCAGGTCCAAATGCAGAAAGAGATGTGATCAATTTAATTGTAATGAAAAGTTGAAGAGGGACAGGGGCCTTAAATGAAGTTCCTGAACTTGTTTTTCAGGTTTGATGTGAATTTGTATTGCGTACTAGCTATTCATAGTGACTCTAAGTGTGTCTGAAAGATGTCTTTGGTCAAAGTGTGATTTTGTCATTGACATGTACTCACCATTTATGACTGGTGTGAAGACCGCCATGCCCTCAAAGTTTGGATCACTCACAGTCTTATCAAGTATAAGGCCTCCGAAACTTAAATTGGAAAGAGATTCGTGAATTTTAAATGTTTAGGTAAGTTAACCTACAAATTATATTTCCACAAATTATATCTGCCGTAATAAACATAATTTTACTGAACGCAATATTTCTGTTATATTACTAAATCACAAGGTTGTTCTAGCTAGCTGTGCAGTAAACAATCTATTAGTTAGGAATAACACATATTAGTATGCTAGTTTCAGTAATATCAACAGCAATCATTTTGTCAGCATTAATTACTTTATATATTGTAATTAAATGTAGGAGATCACACATACTAAAGTTTTACATAATTTAATATTTTAAAAGAGAAACAAAATTGTGCTGTGCAGATCACAAAAAATAAGAAAACTAAACAATTTCCATTTTTTCACCAAAAAATATGTGAAAATTAAATGTTAAAATGCCACTCAATAGGGTTCTCATACTTTAAGGTCAAAGGTCAACACATTTTCAGTAGTTGTCTAATTTTTACCATATAAAGTTTAATCATTTTAAAATAATTTTCTAAGCTAAAAACAGCTGGACGTGGATGAGACTGCAAGCTAGACCCAATTTTGAATGGCAAGAAAAAGGTGGATAAACTGAATGATTATCTTTTAAACATTTTTGAAATTTTAAAATTGTCCATGGGAACCATGCATCCTCTATTACAGGCACAATTAATTTAATAATAATATATAACCATTTTAATTATTACTGTAACTCATAGAAGACTGTGTCTCTGTATATATGTCTGTACCTGCTGATGGACATGGCCACTATAACAGGCTGCCAGCCAGACTTCAGAACCTCTTTAATCTGTGGACTCCGTCTAGCGATGAGCACCCAGAGAGGAATGAGCAGCAGGAAGAAGACACACACCAACGGGGACAAGTACCACACATCTGGACACACAAACATTGTAGATGACACATGTTAGACATAGTTACATACAGTAGTTACATATTTCAGATCATGTGCTATGACTTGTGCAAACAAAGATTTAAAGGACTATAAAACTACATTTATACATTTCTAAACAATAAGATGATTCCCACTCTTTAATGTCATCTTTTACCATGGAAACCATGTCACCTTAAAATGCACATCTCTTTAAAAATGTAATATTTAAGTGAATTTCTACTGCCATCTTCTGGTAAATTTTAAACTGTTCATGCTATCAAGTATAGAATATTTAGAAGCTCTAAAAGAAAAAGTTATTTATTTTTAATTTATTTTTTACAGTTAATTTCAATAATATACATTCAATAATAATACTACTTTATTTTATGAAATAATTTAATTATTTTATAATCTGTGTGTATGTGTGTGTGTGTGTGTGTGTGTATATATATATATATGCACATGAAAAAGGATTTTTTAAATTGCACAATAACTTTTTTTGAAGTTTTTTTATACTTCTTTACTCTAATGATTGTCAGTAATTAAGGCTGTTAATAAACATGAGGCTTTGTAACAATATGTAATATGCAATAGTCATGAATAACTAAAAGGCCCCACACCTCTGTACTGGAACAGTGTGCTGCTGACTCCAGCCAACAAAGAAAGAGTGATGAGATCTCCCAGACTAGCTGCTATCGGTGTGGCCACATTATCAGGGTTGATGCCCACCTTCCTGGAGCCAATGATCACACCTATCATCACCAGACCTAGAATAATCAAAGAAATGTAAGATTCAAAAAGATTGTGTTGCATTATCCAAAAAGGTTCTGCTCTTTGGAATGCAAATGTTTTATTAAGCAGCATATTAGAATGATTTGTAAAGGATCATGCGACAAAAGACTGGAGTGATGACTGCTGTTCATGTTGGTAATATGTACTGGAATGGCATTGTAGCTTGTCCATGAGGTGCAAAGCAACATTATGTATAGTAAAATCTATAACATAATAAAGACTATAATTTTAGTGTTCCTGTTTTTAATATGTGGAAACTATAATGTATTATTTCAGGATTCTTTGTTGAATGAATAGAAAGAAGAACACAAATTCTTGTATCAATGTTAATTTTGTAAATGTCTTACTGTCGTGTTTGACCAATCTAATAAACTCTTGCTGAATAAAGGGAAATATATATATATGTGTGTGTTTGTGTGTGTGCGCGTGCGCGTGCATGAAGTCATTAATTTCTTTACAATTCTCAAAAATCATTTTGAATCACTGCATTCCAATTAATCTCAATCAAACTATAGTTAGGTTACTTTTATTAGGTTACAAAATAACTAAAAAACACAATAAAACACATTAAAAACATGATAAGATAACTAAATAATTTATAAATAATTTAGTTATCTGTTTTTTTGCAAATATATATATATATATATATATATATATGTATGTATATTACTTTTAAACTTATTTTTGCAAATACCGAACAGAAAAAAAATATTGGAACTGGATTTTATCTGCATTATAGACTGCAGTCTTGGTTGCTTGTTACTAAAATTATTTTGAAAATTATATCAATATGTAAATATTTCTAGCTAATGAGAAAATTCCATTTAAGTAACATAACCTACTAGTGAATTATGAACAAAATGAGCAGTGATATTTATTAAGAAAGCATTTTGAAGTACTAAGAAGTAGTGTACCTAAGGACAGAGCTGCCACAAATGCGGTTATAACGCTGCTAGCACACAGCACAGCCGCCTGGTCCAGCTCTACACCTCCTCTGGACAGAGCACCAAGACCTACAGCCGCAAGAGCTGCCAGGAAGCCCACCACAGTGGCCTGAACCTGAGGAAGACAGCAGAGCAGCTCCACAATCACAGCTGCTCATCAGAGCCTAAGATCATATGCCTTCATTCATAATTAAACTGATTAAAAATTGATTTCCATAATGAGTACTCATTGATATTCGAGACTGAGGACTCCTGCAGAATGAAGTCTCTTAGAGTAATCGTTCATATTCTTTTAAAGTTATTTAACATTTAATGAATGTTTGTTCAGCTAATGCATGTTTGTATCGTCTAATTTATCTCTGACGGGTACTCCAGTGGATTAGATGCAATATCAATAATTTTATTTTATTAATAATTTCAGCCACCTGAATGAGAGCAAGATTACAGGTCACCATCAGCCACTGCTGTTTGGGGTCATCCATCTGTCCGGTGTTAGCCTGAGGAAGACAAAGCAGTGAAGCAGATTACCGCTTGAAGCTTTTTAATTTAATCACAAGACACACTTGATCATCCCAAGGCCATTAAACACAAGGTTACAGCTTAAGATAGATTATAAGTAATATACACACACGTAAATGAATAGATTATCCAGATGGATAAGAATTTTTACATACAGCAGTAGAGAGACGAGATGCTAGAGTCATCTCCAGGTTTCCTTTGAGTCCGACCAGAGCAGGTACCAGGATGAACACCTCTGTGATCACTTTAAACACTTCCCAATGCTGAAACACACGTACATACCATATTTAGACAGTCTAAAACAGCAGGATCTCCATGATTTAGAGGCTGAAACTTAAATCACTATTTATAAAATGAAAAGAGAAATGTGTATGCAATTTAAAACATTAAAAAAATAAAAATAACCACAGTATTTGGCACAAACACACAAAAGCTTCAGAAAAACGAAAAAAAAATAATAATAATTTTATTAAAGTTTTTCTCAGTTGCTTTAGTGCATTTCTCACAACAGTATTTAAATTTGCACAACAGTTCATGCATTTCTCAAAACTATTAGTGCAAACTGCAAAACCTAGTTGATAACCTGCAAAAGCGTGTCACTTGCTCAAAAT
>JAUCMU010000048.1:15834177-15846917 GCA_032275025.1 Enteromius treurensis | reverse complement strand
CTCTCGCCAAGCAGATCAGCGCGATCTTGGAAAACGCGCTCTCTGCGGAGCGCATTGTTTGCCAAGTCTTCCAATAACGCAAGATAAGCCATTGCACTGAGACAAATATATTTCACATCTGTCTTATATAGGGTTTGACACCAATTAAGCATTGTGTTTAAAACTAGACAAATTATAAATTGAGTTTTTTAAAGGAAACGCAGGACATATGTGGATTGCTTAATACTTACTATGACACTCTTAAATGCTTTTTATGTGTAGTGTCGCTATTCTACCACTAGATTATCTGCGTAAGCATGCTCAGAGATGTGCTTATATTTACACATATTTCTACGTATAAGTACAACTTGGTGAATCCCACACTTTGCGTGAAATTGTTCTTACGCACTCACTACGCACAACTTTGTCCGTACGCACCATTGATAAATGAGGGCCCAGGCGTTTTCCACCCTCAAAAACAGACACTTTTGAAAATGCTGCAGACCCTGTTGTAGTTTGAAAACTCCGGGGAAGGTTTTATTCTAAACAACGTTTCAAAAAGAAAACACACTGGTGTAAATGGAGCCATCTTTACTCTGGTGTTCTCAGCTTTTATGCAGGAAACTTCATTGAAAACAGGTGTCATCAATACCTAATTAAGTCACTAGAGGTGTGTGAAGACGGCTATGCTGGGATCAGTGCCCAGCGCTGGTGTGACAACATCTCAGTACTAAACGAAGTACAAATTTCTACTAATTGCGCCTAGGTTCACATGCAAGCAACGCTGCTGTCATTATCCTATGTGTAGCCTGTTTGATTTGATCAGACAACGACTCGATCACTGTTCTGTCACTATTTCATATTCATCCCGTTTTATGAGAACAGAAACACTAAGATACATCAATAAAAACATTTATTGAGAATTTAGCTGCATCAGAATACAGTTGTTTAACCGTAGCATTAATGAGTCACATAATGGATTTACTGTAGATCGTTAAGTAATATAATAGCAGGCAGCAATTGATGATGAAACTTGGTGGAACAAATTTAAAATGTGCAGGTAAAGGGATAAGCAATCTGACTTTGTAGTTATAAAATAGCTTATAACCCAGCTAACAATTTGGATTGACTGATTCAGTACACTACCTCATATACTGTTAGCAATATATATTTTGCTGCTGTTGTTATTTATAAGAACTTAACAGAATTTGTCTCCAGTCCTATTCAAAGTTATATTTATGAAGCTTACCAAGTCTTTTAAAACTGGTAACTTTGATTTGGTTGTTATTGTTTTTGTACAAATGACATTTTGTATCTTAAGTTTGTATTTTCATTCATTTTACTTATCAGAACTTCATATCACACACTGGGAAAAGGAATATACTTAATAAAATATTATTTTATTTTATTTTTAATAATATCACGATCTTTTTCACATATTAATAAGCATATTTATATATAAATAGAGTTTCTATAAAATACATTCCATCTGATTAATTTTAACATTATTTAACATCATTTTTTAAATATTTACTATGGAGTATGCTAGTATTTTGTTATGAATTTAGCAAGCTAAATAAAACTAAATTTAATTCACTGAAGCAATCCATCCGAAAGAATCCACTAAATATGTATTAGAATAACCACTATTAATTTGGAGTGCAAACCACAATGATTTACAAGTGAAATTACACTCAAAATTGACACTGCATAACTCAAAGAGACAACAAATATTATACTACAACAGTAAACAGTAAAACATTAATTCCCATTACCGCTTTGAGCTGTGCTGCATGCTGGGAGCTGAAGCCCCATACCTACAGAACAGCGCTTTGGCTTTTACATCTATCACTGCTAACAAGCCCATCATGATCGATATTTTAAAACTGAGCAATGTCTTAATGTACAGGCCATAAACTGAGATGCTCTCAATCAAATGAAAGAGTACAGATTAATTAGGTGTCAGTTTCAGCTTTTTTCCTGATACTTCCAGTCAAAACAATAACTAGTCATCAGCAAAGTCATAAATATCATCTCATAACAGGCAAACTGATAAAAGTGTCAATGACCCACTGAATATGAATGGCTTCTTGCGCTGTGAGAGTGTGTATTTATATTTGGTACGTGTCAGCATACGAGTTGAGAGCTCCTCTCTTCACAAACCCACTCATGAAGCTAAAAATAGCCATAATGTTTAAATGAACAGATAAGAGACTGGTGCCAGCCAGCCAGGGCCCGGTATTTTTACCACAGGCACAGTCCAGGCTGTTTTGAGGGGTGTCACGTCACAAGCCTATCCTGGGAACTAGCCCAGTTCTGCTCTAGAAACAAGCTTTCATTCTCTCGCCCCCAGGAGTTATCAATTAATAGGCACAAAACACAGTCCATGCCAGCCGCATCTATCTAGAGGACAGGAACACAAGGAACCGTTTCTGGAAGCTAGCATCTGAAGTGTGCTGATATACTATGAGACAACTATATACAAAAAGAGTATGCTAATTGCAAATTGAAATATCCAAATATTTTGGGCTAGAATGCAATAGATCTTTTATTTATAGTTTAGCTAGTAATACTTTTGAATAGGTAGCACTTGTTTACCATGACTTTACCTACCACTTTTCCCTCACTAAATTCTTAACTAATAGTTAGTAAGGTAGTTGTTAAGTTTAGGTATTGGGTAGGACCAGGGATGCAGAATGAGGTCATGTAGAATAAGCCATTAATACAGTATGTGCTTAATTAGCACTAATAAATGGCTAATATTTTAGTAGTATGCATGCTAATAGGTGTCACCATAAAATAAAGTGTTGCCCTTTAACTAGAGGTATAATAATGGCACATACAGTATAAACAATACATTTTGTAAAATACCTTTTGTAATAGTTTTTGGCCAGTTTAAATGTATGTGTGTGTATTTCTATTAATTTTTATTTTATGATGTTAATTTATTTTATGATTTTTCATTTTCTTATGATATCATTTAATACTTTATTTTGTTCTTTCTTTATTTAAATCAGGAAAATCTGAATGTTCATTACAAATAACACTGTCTTGCAAGTGGTTAAAAAAATTGTTTTTGAACCTTTTATTTAAAAAATATTTTTATTAAAAATAAGTTCTGTCAAATGATTAATTGCTTTTAGTTTTTGTTTACAATATATGCATGCATGCTTGTTTATTATGTATAAATAAACACATATTTACATGTATGCATTTATATTAATATATTTTATATCATATATAAATACAATTAATATATAAACACAATTCACACAATATTTTGGATGTTATTAATGGTGATCAATCATTAGACAGCACAAAAAAAAAGATATTATAATTTTATTAAATTAATGAATCGATCAATTAATTTTAGGAAATTTTTTTTTTTTTTCTCTCTATCAAGCTGCTGTTGCTGTCATGTTATTAAAGCAGTAAGCCATTCAAAGTCAGGCTTTGCAGTGATTTTCCTAGAATAAGTTAGTTTTAGTCCTTATTTTTAGATTAACCTGGTTTGGGCTATGTCTTTAACATTCAATACTGATTTAACTTCAACATTTACACACTATCAAAATAAACTAATATCATAAATGCTAATATTATATTTTAGACATGTATATCATGATATTTTGAGGTAACGTGAGCATACCATGGTATATGAATATAACAGTATCATGCCCTTTCTAAAATACTGCAGTGCTCCTATTAGTACTTCAACGAAAATCATGGCACATGTCCAAAAAAATACTTTTTTGTGTATCAAAGTACTATCTCATCACATTACTGAACCATGGCACCACCAAAGGTTATCAATACTCTTATTGTTTTCTTGTCTATTGTTTACTCTTGTCTTATTTACAGTTTCAATAACAGATACAACCAGGAAATACAACAAATCTAGATGAAATCGCTCATACTTGGACAATGTCCATTACGATACCAGCTGCCACCATCCCCAGTCCGCCCAGCAGATAAGGCAGTAGGATCTGCGCAGCAATGATGTATGAGCTCTCCGGCAGGAACCCATGAGCCGAACGAGTGAGCTTGCAGGTAAAACCTCTGAGCTTCTTCCCATGATAACAGAGCTCCAACTCTAACTGAGTGACCACCATCTCTGCTACCCCATTCCCCAACGGCGAGGGCCAAGGCTGAGATCGACAAGGGTTCCTGGAAGCTTTTAACACACTCCCAGATAGATAAATGTTCCTTTCATAATGTCTCTAAAACTAAATAAGAAGCTGAAGGCAAACATACCGGGAAGAAGAAAAATAATACGCTGACTCAGAAAACAGGACGTTCTGAAGATTAAACGATGAGGTAATTTAGCATCTTCAAAATGTCCCACGATAGCAAAAGCCCAAAAAGTTGGCAGAAGCACACAGCATATATTTCATTTCTTCTTGAAGATGTCTTTTGCTCATCAATCAATGTCACATGGCTTTTCAACCAAAATCCAACAGGAACCTTTCTATTCAAAAAAGCAGAGCCTCAGCTGGGTTGGTTCTCTTCACTTCTTGAAAAACCTCAAGACCTGCCTTACGCCAGATGAGATGAAGTATCTAGTTGCTCTCCAGGGCTGTCCCTGCGACAACCATCCCGAAGCTGCCTCTTTTCTCACTCGCAGGTCGCTGGAACGTCCATGTACGTTCTCCAGAGCACAGCTTCTCTCCGCCACAGGAGTCGTGACTCACGTGACAAACAGTCCTGTCTGTATCAGCGTCGATTTAAACTCCTCTCTGTCATCAGGCCTGGTCTGACGGGTCCAGAATGTGACAGAAACACATGTTGAGGCTTTATTTCCACTCGTTTCTGTGGGCAGTCCTTCAGGCCCCCTCCTCACCGATGCATCAGGCCCTCGAACAGTCACTCATCTAACCCTTATTACTTCCCATCAAACGTTTCATCGGCTCAGAGTCCTGCCTCTGTCCCCCTGTCCTGCTCCCTGCTAATGTCTCCTCTGACGTATTACTGAACCTCTCTTATCAGCTGTGAATGGGCTGAGTGCTTGGCAGACAGACGAGCGGGGGGAAAGAAAAAGAGAGGAGAGGAAAAGATAGATCGAGATCGAACAAGTGTGTGTATGAGAGACAAAGAGACAGACTGAGAACCCATGGGGTTGTAAAAGCAGCCTTGTTCAATTACTCACCACTCTACCGCTTGCCAGTACGTAGAGGACACGTTAGAAAGAGAGGCATGATTCAGCTAAAAAAAAAAAAAAAAAAAACTGCTCGGTTGTGAACACGACACAGTGACGCAGCAAATCCAGACCTACTTCTCTGATCTCATTCTCATGTCAGGACACAGCATCTATTAAGACTATTATCTGACAACTGGTCTACAACAACACATTTTAGGACTTTTGGTAATATTATCTTACATATGGAAACCTGCCACAGAATAAAACAATTTATTAAAAAAGCTAACTGTTACTTTTTTATCTCACAATTCTGAAATTTATATTGTACTATTTTAAGTTAAGATCTCACAATTCTGACTTTCTAGCAATTACTGTATGACTTTATCTTTCACAATTTTGAGTTTATATCTTACGATTATAAATTAACTTTTTAGCAGTTCTGAATATAAATCTTGAAATTCTGCCTTTATTTCTCACAATACTGAGTTTTTATATTGCAATTTCATTTATTAACATGTCACAATTCAGATTTTTTTTCCCCACACAACTTGACATTTTTATCTTAAAATTCTAACCCAAAATTTTTCTATATTTTTCTCAGAAAAAGAGAAAAAAAATTTCTTGGAAAGAAAGGTTGGAAAAAAAGGTCTTCAAAATTGAATCCTCGCAATTGTGATTGATTTCTAAGATATGAGTTTATATCTCTTGGTGGACACAATGCTCTGTCTGCATCATAAAATGTTTATTTCTTTTTCAATAAATGCTTTGGCACATTTTAATTTGTAGGCACTGGAGTTTTCCAGCTTCAAGAAAGGACAAAAGCTGCAATTTTTATAGCATTTTTATAAAATTATATTTCTATTTTTATGTTTATTTTATTCATTTCTGGAGCATGACTGTCCTAAAAACCTATTCAAAAACCATTCGTTTTAAAGCCTGATAGTATAGCAATTGAACAGCGCTGCTATAACAACCCCATGGGTTCTCAATCTGTCTCTTTGTCTCTCATACACACACTTGTTCGATCTCGATCTATCTTTTCCTCTCCTCTCTTTTCCTATAGCTCAATTTGTGGAGCGCTATTTTGACCATTTTGTAAAACATCTCAATTTGCGCTCCACAAAACATCCAGGTTCGTAATTATATCATTTTTGGGTGAGCAACTGCATTAATGCTTAATGATTGGAGTGTTTTTCCAGTCCTTCACCTTCCGAGTGAATTTTAATCATCACATTAATTTCCCTCACACTCTGCTTCCTGTAAGTGAGGACCATAAATATCAGCACTTGACATTCTGGATAATTAAAGTGGGCACATTAGCTGCTGTAGCATCAACCTCAAACTGTGGGAAAGTCGTGTCAGGCTATGAAGTGTTTCAGAAAGTTGTAGAAAGTTCTTCAAAGTTCTTCTTACCTGTACACTGTCCAACACCATGCCTGCCATCACCATCCCCATCCCAGCCAGCAGGTAGGGGAACAGCACTTGCAGGCAGATAGAAATGGCCGACTCATCCTCTAACTTAGCCTGGGCTGTTTTGGTCCTGTCCTCCACAGACTTTTTGGGTGGTATGGTGGGAGGAGGTAAGAGCAGGTCATTCTGCCCATCTAGACTGCCAGTCCGATCCAAACCACCCTGCCCCTTCCCTTTTTTACCCTTTTTGGGCTTCTTGCGGCCACCTCCTTTCCTCTGCCGAACTTCATCTCCTGCCATGGTGGAGTCTTCAGTCTGCTCCCTCTGAGCAACAGAAAGTCAATTAAAAACAGCTTTTCGACAGCGATGCAGGTTCATCCAAAAAAGGGGTTAATTTGTGTCAAAACATAAAGCCTAAAGCCAAAATCTAAAACTAGATGCTTCTTCTTTTTTTTTTTTTTTGCATTTTTCTAATGATAAATAATTTGAGTGACAAGCTGCACAACAAATGTAAATATTTTGTGATGTCAAGCTTTTTTTTCTTTTTTCTTGCATTATTTTAGTTCAGAAAAATATTTTATAGAATTATATAATATATAATAAATTCTACAATTTCCTATTTATTTACCAAGATTATTATAGCTCACTAAAACTAGAACCGAAACAAAAAGTCATTTAAAAAATATAAATAAAAATCACACATTTTTATTACTTTAAGTAAACATTAACTCAAATAAAATAAAATATTTCTGCTACAACATTTCTCATTTTATTTAAAAATGGAAATCAAAAAAAGAAAAGAAAATGAACAATAATAACTGATTCAAACCATCAATGATATACTAAAATGACATTGTTTATTGCATAATTCATTTACATTACCAATTCCAGACTGCTAGTGTTGAGAGCCAATTTACAAATAAAGTAAACATGTATTTTCCTTGCAGCATTCACTGTAAGTGATTTTCTGTACATGAAACATTTGTAAACAGTGAAGCTGCATCCCTGGTAATGTATTCATGCATGATAATCAGTACACAGATATTTGCATTAGTACTTTTTATCAGCTCTCCCAAGCTACTTTTAAATAGAAATATAATGATACAAATATACAAACACAATGATCTAAACAATCTGATCTAAAAGGTTTCATTTCGACTCCGACGATACTCATGTCTTGGTCCATAAACACTGATGACACGTTGCCATAGCAATATAAAGTCGCACATTCCCATATATACCACTGACAAATCTCACAACAACCGTTTTTCTAGCAAATACATGTATGTCACACGTTTGTGCATAGAAACGTAATGTTATAGATGAGAAGGACAGACGCGCAAATCAATGATGGGTTACACACGGATCATGATGGCTTGTGCTCCACATCAGCAATAGAAAGTCACATAAAGAACAGCCTACCGTCTCAAATTAGCCCTTCTTTTGTGTTTATATTCATCACATTATATGAAACTTCGCTACCGATAACGATATTAATCACTGTAAATGCTTAACCGCGTTGAATCACTACTCGAAATGTTTAACTTCCTAGATAGGAAATGAATTCGCCAATAGTACTACGGAGAACGCTTAGCTCATGAATATGTATTAGTCACGTGAGGGGGCCTGGTAGGTTACGAAGCAACGTCTGCATGCATAAATTAATATTCATGAGCAGTTTTGTGATTTTGTACATTATGTGCAGGAATTCGATAGAAGACGAACTATGATGTATCCAATCAATGTATGTAAAACTTCAACCTCATAAGAAAATTTTTCACGTCTTTACATTGTTAAGAGCATTAAAAATAACATAATTTTTTACTAAACATTTTTTTTTACTAAACATTTCAAAAATGATTTGGTACCATTTTTCTTTCTTCAAAGTGTGTGTATAATGGTAATAAATGGGTTCTCTCATTGCATAGCCTATCTGCAAACTAATTTGCATATTAATCTGTTTTGGTACAACATGTAGTGAACGAAGAAGTGTAATAATGTCTGAAATTAATTTAGAGACACTTTTATGGAAATGTTATAATATTTTATCATTTTTTACCCAAACTCTTTGGGGGAAAAAGGAGAAAGTGGCGCTGAAACTTCAAGTAGCCTACTGTAGGCCAGACAATCATTCAGTTAGGCTGAATTGAAACTTTAATTATTCACAAATAATAAATAGCCTAGTCAAATATTAAGAGTAGTATATTCCTAATCCAACCATTCTCTGATCCCTGTGGGAAGAAAGTTACGTGCTTCAAAAGGAAGAGACTCCTTGAACAAGAAATACATTAAAAATAATAAAAACGAAACTTCACTGCTAGTTAGGAGTCAATTTAAACCCAAATCTACTTTAAATTAGGTGGTGTTTAAGTTATAACTTTAATTTATTCCTTTTATACATAGAATTGTTTGAATTCAGTGTAAAATGAATTAATAAACATGCTGTTTTTTTTAAAGTTAAGTATATAATAACGTAGGCTACTGCTCTACCTTGCATTTGTCAACACTGCACGTGTCCACGCATGCATCTAACTTCCAAAGGTCATGAAAAGTTGCATAACAGGCAGACAACTTATAATTGAATGTGTGAATGGTCCATTTTATGGGAAGCTGATAACACAAATCAATCTCAAATCCAGCTATGGTGCAAGTACAGCACAGACTTGTCCATGCAAATCTAACACATAAACGTCTTACCTAGCACAATGCCGCAAAGCGAAGGAAAGTCGTAAGTGACCAGCATAAATCTTAAAGGGCACCGAGAATAACAGGGTGAAGTCGGATTGGAGGAGTCACAGATAGGGGGGCCTTGGAGAGTGTCTTAAATTTCATCCTGTTGGCAGTTTAGAACAACCCCCTCCTGTCTGACCTCATCTGCCACTGAGAAGATGGCGTTGACAGGGAGACCTACAGCTCCTCTCCTTTCAAAGAGCCAGTTAACCGCCTTCCATACATGTATCGCAGTCATTCCACTGTCATCAAATTTGAAATTACATTGTTTGAATTTACAGGTTTTAAAAAATCTTTTAGACCGCATTCAGTGGCATAATTATGCATCTTTAAAACATAAGTTCAGTAAGTCAGTTTACACTGAATTTACTCTGCGGTACTTCTGTTGCTGTCAAATATTGTCTCAAAGGGCTATTACATAACCACATTTTAAAATGTTTGTTTTTTTGTTTATATATTTCATAACAGTATTATGTAATGTCTTTCTCAGTTGAATTGTCACCAAATTTTGTTATTTATTTTTATGCAGGAACAAGAGAAAGAAGCCAGACTGTAACAGAATCAAAACTGACATAGATCAAAGGTCCTATAGGCAATGTCTGAATGTCAACACAAGCTCACTGAAAACTGCACAGTCCTTCAAAAAACAGTAAGTAAACGTTTCAAAACATAGTATGCTACATAAATGTCGCATGACTTGCATTACATGTGTGTAACGCTATTATTTGGGAAGCATGGATATTTTGCATTTTCAAGAATTCTGCCAAATATGCAAATGATTTCAAATCAAGGCAAACACATTGCATTGTGGGATAAACTATATTACACTTCAGTAGAGCCAGTGTACATTAACATAAGTGCTCCACGGTATTGTGTGCATACTGAAAATAGGCATTCTGTGCACAGTATATACTGTAGGAATAGTAAGCATGTGCATTAATATTACAAATATCCTCTAAATATGCTTCTGCTTCCTGTGTGATGTTGCAGTCATCCACTAGGTGGAAGTAAAGTACAGCAGAACATGTGCTTCTGTTGCTGAAAGGAAATATTCCACATGAAGGTTATTGAGGAGAAACTGGGTTTTAGTAATTATGTGCAAACAGTGCATTGAAATTGAAATGAATCAGGTCAGATCAGTTGAATTGCAGGGTTTGCATGTTAATCAAGATAGAGTGAATAAAAAGTGTGGGTGGATGAATTACAAATAACAAGAAGTCCCACAATGCCTCTTACGGACCTGTGATGTTAAACACCAGACTAAAACACAGTAAAACTGAAACACACACATATACGCTGTAATTATGGGTATGCTGTTGCCTGACAGGAGCGGTGGAAACTTGTCAGAGGTGCTAAATATAGCTGCTGTCCACAGTGGACACCTGTCACACACACAAACACTTACCCACAATGCTTAACTTTCACTTTACACCACCTCCCACACTCTTCCTTTGGCTTCAGACGTCCCAGCTGTTCTCCCCTTCATCTCAAACTTCAAAGCAAAAGAGAAGGAGCAAAAATGAAAGAATGTTATGCCGGGGAAAACGCACCGATCCTGTATCTATCAGTCTGTTTGACAACCAGCAAAGGGAAAAGCATATTCTGTCTGTAAATAATGCAACATTGCTTAGCGACAAAAGGGAGCATATTGCAGACATGCTGTACATGCTATACCATTTCAAACCTGTAAGTGCCCATCAAAGTCATTCAAAAGTTGACAAGTGGCGTCTTCCCACTTCCAAAGCAGGAAAAGATGGATAATTGCTTCCTCGGAGCAGATCGCCCTCAAACATACCCCATAAAAATGTCACATCAAAAGAAATCACAGTAACAAGTAAACAGGCCCGGTTTCCACAAAAATTACAAGGCAGCGAAGCTTTTAGTAAACCCATAACTACATATGTTTAATCTCTAGCGTTCTTCACTAACATGAAGAGACTCCAACCGAGGGAATCGACAAAGAGTTCCAAGAAACACATAACCCCTAACCTTTCCTGAAATGCAGTAGCTTTGCACATGTTAACAAGGTCTTAGCGGGGAACAGATAAATCAAAACTTATTAGAAGGTTTAATAGCTTAAACTGAAATGGGATTAGTGTCAACACATTCCGAGGAGCTTAGAAGCACCCGTGGCTCGTGTAATACCCTGTAAATTTTGCCGATGTGCATTCGATAAGAAAAATCTTCAGCAAATTGGATCATTTACTGAAACAGAAGCTACACCGTGATCGTGAACACTACATGTTTCCTTCAGCCTGAGCTCAGCTTCTCAAATGACCTCTCGGCTCTGCGTTCATAGCGTGGTGATCACATGGCTCTGATTCCAGACCTCTGAGGTCATGTCTGGATGTGAAGGTCAAGACAGCGTTCTACTTTGAGCTGTTAAAGATGATAGGCAAACTTTCAAAGTGCACTTCATTGTAACATCAACACTGGTTGATAACCGAGCAACAGCACTGTTGTACCAAACGTGACGGCTCATGTTTCTGAGCCCGAACGTGTATGAAAACGTGGTTTGATCCAAGTGAGAAGATGCCTGCCATGGCCCATGCTGAATGAAGGATAAGAAGATTTTGTCTCAGGGTAGAATATGATCTTGGGTTATTACTGTGTGATGTTGCAACAGAACGAAGGCATGATTTTATTATAGGGACAGTTCAAATGGAGAAACCTGAGGTTAAGTGCCTCCTCAAGGGCACAGTGGGCTCGCTCCTGGCAGCGAATACACCACAGAGGTCTGTAATAAACATAGAAAGTTTTGCGGTAGCATTCCCATTCATCTCAATTGCAGTAACTCAGCTTCTGTAGCACATAACCCCCTTGAAGTATGCAGCCTAGAGGATGCAGTCTTTGCTTGATGGTCACTCGGTTTTAGAAACATGTGACTGATCACTTGTCAAAAGCCAAAAGTGAATTTCTCTGTTTTAAGAGCCCTGCGAATGTAACTGCTTCATTGGAGAACATTTTCTTTAATATAATGAAATATTTGTTTTGGGGAAAAGCATTGAAAGGCCATCAATAGAGAAACATGCTTTTTGTCAACATAATGATGTACAGTAGTTATGACTCTGATAAACAGAGCACTACAGTGACTAGACACTTTTCAGAGGCCTTGGCTCCAGAAGTTTTTTTTTTTTCTTCATTTAAACCTTTCTTTGATATAGTTCTTAGCCAAAACAAATTAATAAAAAGAGCACTCTGAAAGCAATCATTCGAAGCAGAATCAGAATAAAAACGTATGTAATTTATGTCATTTATGAATTACAATCCCATGAAACATTTCAAATGATGCACTCAGATGCAGATCAGAAATAAAGGTAACCAATGTATAATATAATATAATCCACAACCATATTATTAAGTGCAACTGCTTTTTTACTGTATTAAGTGCAACATTAATAATAAAAAGGAAAGTTTCTTAACCTCTTAAACCCAGGTGCTATTTTGGGGAATTCCCCCTGCATTTTGCCTACCAAATTAAAAAGCT
>JAUCMU010000048.1:15786764-15834077 GCA_032275025.1 Enteromius treurensis | reverse complement strand
GGGTTATTGGTGCATGCAAAGGGTTAAAAATTCAAGGCACAACTTGAATGTAATTCCGCAGAGTTTAAGGGGTTAAACACTAATTCTGCATAAATACATTTTTGAATGATCAGTAATGATGCTTTAAAAATTCATAGGAATTAACTATATTTATGGGAAAAAAGAGAAAGCCTTACCTGAAAGTATGAAGCAATTGTAAACTTGAAGTTTGAGAATAGTTTAGACAGATGTTGATAGCAAGCTGCTAGCATTAGGTAGTGCATTGACAGCATGATTTAACAAGCTGTTAGCCTGATGTTGCATGGTACTGGCACATTGCTGTCATGTTTCTAACGTGATTAGCATGTTGCTTGCATGTTTTTGCAACGTGTTGTTAACATGGCCCTAGTAGAAAATAGATTAATTATTTTAAAATAAATAGATAAAATTGTATTATATAATTTGCAATGCATAATGGGAGTTTGACAGACATTTTTTTCTCTTTATATATTAGGGGTTATGTTATTCATCTAAAAATGTGTCTGTTTAGTATGAGTTTTTGTGTGATGTTAAAATTGCAATGACTGATTGCTTCAACGGAAGCATGTAACATTGATTAACATCCTCCAAGCTCATGGTTCATCTGTCTGTCAAGGTTAATACATAATTGTTAAAAAATTGATTTCTCTAGGAAGAAAATGAATGAGATTTTTATTTCCAAAACCCAACCCAGGAATGTTCCAGTTACAGGCCCTGCATTGTAACCGCTACAACAAAACCCTACCAAATTACTGGCTATCTCTGTGGGTATGGAGTGCATACATTATGCATGGATTCACAGTTTCCAAGATAAGCGCGCGTGCCGAGGAATTGTCGACTTTGTGCACGCCAGCTCTTTGCAGACAGAGTTCGTTCTAATATGAAAATCATCCTGACTATGCTGATCGTGATGTTAGCCGCAGGATAAATGCGGTGTAACTGCTTTCCACCTCTACTCCCACATTTCTTCTCTTTCCCACAGCGCTGCTTACTCTTGCTTAGCGTGCTCAGATCGGCCGCAGCTGTTCGTGTGGGTCTCCACCCTCTCCAGCAGAGCTCCATTACATAACGTTACAGAGTGATTGATGAGCTCTCAGATTTCTGCACACTGCCAAGTGTCCATTCTCTCCCTCTCTCTCTCTGTCCTCGGTCCAGTCTTCTGTGTAAACTTTCCCATCTCCTGTCGCTTTCTTACCTCAATCTATTCTTATTCAGAGTAGGACAACGAGGAGGCAAAGCAAGTCCTGCAGAAATACAAATGATAAGACGGGGCACAAGTGCAAATCTGAGTCATCCAGTTTTATGAGCTTAATCTCATTCATGTCATAACACGCTGATGAAATGACATGTATTGCACTTGCAGCACTCTTAGCAAACAGAAAGGTCTCCTGAGGAGACTTTTTTCAAGCAATGTTACATTTCTTGCATTGCTGTTCACTCACTACTGGCTTTTCTGCAATAGCCCAGAGTGTTACTCAATTCTTATATGTGGCCAGACCATTAAACATCTGTTATCAGCATTTTCCACTCTTATCAGATCAAATGTTTGAACATTGCTGTGCAGCAGAAAAAGAAAAAAATCAGACTTTGCAAGAGAAGAGAGGGGGAAAACTTCTGTAATAGATTTCATGGGGATAGTGAGCTGTTCTTTCTTTGACGTCACATCATTGAACAGGAGATAGCAGAACAAGCTTTAGTGCTTTTTGGGGAATGTTATGGCACTCAAAGGTGTGGAGAGACATGCTCACTCTTAATTAAACTTTCAGAAGATTGTCATAACTTACCCTGAGAGATGACAGATGCTAATTAATATTCAGTAGAGTGAGCGAAGGCAGCATTACTATTGCTTTAGCTCATAATTAGAGGTGAGGATTTGAATCTTAAATAAAGGTAAATTTCATTTGAGCACATAACTCATCCTGAACTGCATTGTATGCTCATGAGGGGTAATTCAATTACCCGGATACCCAGACAACTTTTCCAAAAGATCATGCTTGTTTTTGTTTTTTTATATAAAATCTCATTATCTCAGCATCAGAGGATCAGAATATCCTATTGTAAAAGGTTTCTTATAAAAAAAATGTAGTCATGACATAAAGTGAAAAACAATAAATAGTACTTAGTTTCAGATTGAATATGGATTATGGAATCACTTTACATCATTCTCACAATAAATGACAACATGTTTAAACATTGGCAGTAAAATAATCAGAATTAATTGATTCTCTGATTGATATCATTTTTTTAATTAACGTTTTTATTATATATTAATTATTAGATCTTCAATTAACAAACCCCTGCGATTACTTCATGGACCCAAGTTTGGGGTCCTTCTTATTGTTGCTAAAACTGGAAACTGTCTTTGTTTTGGGAGTATTGGGTAGTATCTTTATGGTTTTAAAAAGACATTTTGTTACACTACAATTTTTTTCAGCTATACTGTATAGTGATGATGACACACAAGAAAAAGGTCACTCTGAGCCACGCTCTAAAACTTCCTGCTTGAGGTTATAGAACACCACCGCAAAACCTGAAGAAAAATGAGGAAACTCATCTGGAACATCTTTGAGTTGCAAAGCAGCTCTGAGTAGTCTGGAAGTGAGACCCGTCCTGCACTTCATTTATAGCTGATTCTTTGAAGTTACTTTGTTTTAAATATCTAAAAATGCCTGTCTGTTCAACATTTAGCTTTTGTTGGTCTGTCAAGAATACAATATCATTTGTATTTTTGTTGAGCGAAAGCAGATAAAATCACAAGAACCTCTTCCATCTGCAAATGGTTCTTAAAGTGTGTAATTTTTTCTCCATCAGCAGCAGCAAACAAATTCTGAAAGAAAGAAAAAACGTTCTCAAACACTCTTTCTCATATTTCATTGTCGATAAACAGGTCACGCCATTTTGTCCATCCCAATTGGGCCAGCCAAATAAACACATTTTAATTGGTGCTGCTCATTTGGTGCAGAAATGACACACTCCGCATACAAACCTGACATTTTTCATAATTAGCCAAAAATGTCATGTAGTGTTAATGAAGTTCACTAGAGAAAGATGTGCAGTTTCCAGTTCTCTAGAAATGCATTTTCATTATTTTATTGTTGGCAATTTCACAGCTTTTAACAGCTCAGGCCAGCTTTGTCATCATCTATTTGAAAAATCTACCTGTTTCTATATTTGTACAGTACTTATTTAATCTAATTCATTTGTGGCTTTCATGATCTTCATCTGCTGCATTAGTAACTGTTGTAACGGGTACAGTCCCTTTGAATGTCTTAAAAGTCACCATGGTAGCAGGAAAACCTGTTCCTTATTTGATAAACAAACAGGCCCCGACTAGCCAAAAACAAGCATCCGACCATATCATCCAATCATCGGTGAAAAATCAATGATTTGAGGGCCAGATTATAAGAAAGCAATATACATAACAGAAAATGTGTTACTTGCTTTTTTTAACATATCTTTGCTAATAGCTAATGGTAGTCAAAATCTAGTGCTTGCTTTTATGTGCATGTACACAATTGTAATAGATTAATTTAAATCAAATAATTTTTTATACATTTTGTTTAAAGTTCATATGCACAAAATGCAAAACATAGCTTTAAAGAAACACTTTGTTGTAAGATGTACTACATCTTAGTTGACATATATACATATTAATAAATAAAATAAAGATAATGTAAAATGTGTCTTTTTACCACAGTGTAGAATGCTTAAGAAAAATATTAAAATATTAAATACAATTTTATACAATAAAAAAATATGTTTTTATATACACTATATAAATATATGCACACATTATGTACAGTATATATTTAGAAACCTTTTACATGTACTGTATTTACCTGCATATATTTATAATCATTTAATTTATATTTTTTATAAATAATTTATATTATATATAAATATATGTGATATATACATGTAACATATTTTATTAAATATATACATGCATGGGTGTGCATTTTTATATACATAATCAATATACACAGTATGCACACATATACTGTTATTTTGAATGCAAATAACCTGCAAAAAGCCATTGATGAACCTTTATTTTTAAGAATGTACAGCCAGTTGCGTGCACAGTCATTCATAGAAGAAGTAGGCAAATGGCAGAGCGCCTCTATCTTCTGGTTGTGATTTGCTACAGTCATTATGACATTAAAGCAGGCTGGAGGGTTGGCCACAGCCTTTCTTGGAAGAGGAACACCAGCGTCCTCACACTCTTAAAATGGAGGGGAAACACAGAGAGGGATATTCAGCACACGGAAGGGTAACTTTAACCATGATATGGAAGACGATGTTGGCCTCTAGAACAGTATTTCTGTCTCCATCCAACAGCTACAGTATTACATAAGTTACTCTTATTGATGCTGTAACTTCTTGCTAAACATTACTGTACTGTTCTGCAAATGCTCTTGGGATCAAATCAATTGACTCTTAGTCCTTGACCTTCATCCATTATGGCTGTATTTGTTCAGAACTTGTAGGATCAACGGCCAGCAATCAGTCTCATTTGAATCAGCCCCACTATCACTCCAAACCATCAGTGTTGGACAACAAAATTACATACAATCTGGTGTAGTTTCAGTCCAAAAGCAGCTAATGCTGGCTCTCCTCATACATACACATCTGGGCTCCATCACGCTTCTCTTCTAGCCATGTGGGAGTGTTTAATTTCCTTCTCTTTCTCTGAAAGCAGAAGTAGTAAGAAGGTCTCACTAGATCAACTGGTTCCAACCATACAGTAAGATGATCTTGCTGTGACCGATGCAGACACAGAATATAGACAATGTGGCTAATATGCATGAATCTTTTCCCCAAAAATTTCAGGTTAGGGTGGACCTTCACTTTTATTATGATCTATGTTGAATGGAATTCGCACAAAAAATAAGTCCCAGTATTAGCTAAAAAAGTGAGATAAAAAGTATCATGATGGGATATGAAGTTACATTTTAAGATACAACGTCTCATTATGGGATTAAAAGTTTATATATAAAGTCAGATTGTGAGGTATAAACTTATAATATGAGACATACATTTGAATCAAGAGATACAAAGTCCTATTTTGAGATATAAAGTTATAATAAGATAGAAATTTCTATGACCAGATATAAAGTTACATTTTAAGATATAAAGTTACATTATAAGAAATAAGGTCACACTGTAGGATATGAAGTCCCCTTATGAGATATAAAGTTAGGCTGTAAGATATAAAAATCACATTGAGACGTAAACGTCACAAAAGTGACGGTAATATTTCGTCTAAGTGAGCCAAATCTGTCAAATATGTTATATAATAAAAATTAACAAAGATTCAATATAAAGGCATCCTGTAAAAGTTCACAGTTTTTGCAGTAATTCCTCAAAACCTTTGTTGCTCAGTGCAAAGGTCATATACACAATCACTGATACAGTACTTTTGTACTGTACGGCATGGCCCTCCATTAGCTGAATGTGAAGGCTGTGCTTGAAAATGAAACATTACTGACGTTTCACATGAATCAGGCTACACAGTTGGTGCTTTGAGGTTCTGTGACTTGAGTCTCTGATAGCATTTCCCAAGAGCCAAACCTGCAGAGTGAGCAGGAAAAAAGAGCCTTTAACCGGAGGACTGATCTCTTCTATGAAAAAGTCAAGCTCACTGGAGTGATATCAGAGCAGAAAGCACACCCACGTCCCACTCCAACCTAAACAAACCTATGAAATAATGAGGTACACAAGCCAAACACTGCTGACGCTCAATGAAAAAGGGAAGAGAGAAAAGATGCAGGAGACAGATAAAAAACAAAACTCAAAAGGGCAAGTTGCCAGACCTCCTGAAGCCAAAAGTTTAACGCTTCTGGAAGCTTAATAATGTCACCTTTCAGAAAACTGTGAACAACAACTGTTCTCAATCAGCGGGGCGGTGAGGCAGAATTTGAATTAACTTTAATTGAAATAGCTCTCGCATTTGGGCTGACCCGCAAAAGACTAGTAAATAGTGTGGCAGAGGAGTTAGAGGAAAAAACTGTACTTTACAACAGTTCAAAAACAAGATGAGCTGATGCCAAGAGTAATGAAGTGAACATGTTAGTGTCCAGAGTACTTCTGAGATTTAAGCAGCAAAGGTGTCTTTGAAGAGGTGATTCAGAAACAAGACTCCTGCAGTGCGGTGATACCTATTTCCCTTTTTTTTTTTTTATGATGTTCAGATGCATTTGGAATAAAAATACATTGATCATTACAGAAACACTGCGTAAAAAAATGTTTGTTGAAAACTAGCTTAAATGCACACTGTGCATTACAACTCTTTTTGACTTTCATGTAAAAAATATATTTTAAAAGTCTTTTATAGATTATAGATTACATCTATTGTCTTGATTTCAAGCCCTTGCAGAGGGCACTCCATTCAGAACATCATCATCTCAGAAACTCCATTTCCCATAACACCCCATGCCTAAGATTGTTTGCACACACCTGGTTAAGAACTGGTTTCTCTTGATCTTCTCTGCCTGGACTATTCAGACTCTGATTGTTTGCTGCCTGCCCCGACCTCAGCCTGGTTATCGTTTATGTCTCTGGATATTCTCTGTTACCCCTGCCGCTGTTGTGTGAACCTTCCCTATCTGACATTGTCTAATAAATTCTGCATATGGATCTGCTCACCTCAGACTCCTGCGTTACAGAAGACTTTGCCATGACAGGATCCAGCAACTGTTCAAGAGGACTCAGCCCAGGTATGGACACAACGGGGATGCTACTCGCAATCAAGCAGGGTATACAACCTTTGGAAGATCATGTCCAGGATTTTCTAGCCATTTTCAATGATTCCGACGTATATTAAAAAAAAATGTGATTAAATAGTTATCTTTTTTAATTAATTGATAGCACTTTTTTTTTAAACAAAAAAAAAACAATTTTAAACTATTACATTATATTACATTTTTTTGATCAAATAATTGCAGCCTTGGTGAACATTTAAAAAAAATCTTACAGGCTTTAAACTTTTGAAACTGTTGTCAAAGTGTGTGTGTAGTTTTATTGCATTAGTAGTTTGTACAAAAAAGAAAGATGGAAAGAAAGAAAAAAATTCTGCCAGTTGTTATGGAACACAGGAGGTAAGGACACTGACTGACGTGTGGTGTGTGGTTTTTGACAAGCTTCTTCACTGCATTCAAATGCTACTTACTCAGCTTTATGTAAAGTCTCATGTGACAATATTGCTTGTGCTTGATTGAACAGGCCCACATTCCATGGCATTGTCTTATCACCGTTCTTAGAAAAACACTTACCAGGAAGTGCTTACTAGTATTTGAATTACTGCCAGAGTGTGGCTTCAGTCTGGAGGGTTTAATGGGGAAAAGAACTTTAACTTTTACTACTGTATACGATTCAGGTTTAGTAGTATTATTATGGGATATATCATAACAGCGTGATAAAAGATTGAATCATCTAAGTCATTTAATACATCCATTTAAAAGCTGGAAACCATGTGATGTGGGTCTTTGGGACCAGGCATCATGTATTCTTTTACCATCTCTTAGATATTTGACATTGATACTTGCTAAGATGAAAAAGGTCTTAAAAAGAAAGACACGTGTTATATTTTAATATTGGTACGTAGAGCCTTACCCTGGAGTTGGTTCACCCTCTGTCTAAGGTTTCAGTAATACCATAATTTAAAGGCAAGGTACCACCATGTTTTTCTTTTGTTTTTTACAAGCACGACAAAGACCTTTTTTTTGCACAAGTACTATGGTAATACCATACATTTAGGTCACTGTACCACAATATTTAGTTTGAACGTGCACATATACAATGGTAATACCATTCTTTGCAGAACATGCTACAGCCATGTTTATTTGGACTTGTACACAGCTATACCATGTTTTCAAATATGTACTGCGGTAAAGCCATTTTTCTTAGGTCATCGTACCTCCTTATTTTAAATATGTACTATGGGAATGACATGTTTTATTAACTATGGTAATACAGTGTTTTTGATGTACTGTACTAATACCATTTTTTTAGGACATGGGATCAGGGTTTTTTAGGGGACATGTACCATAGTAGTGCCATATTTTAGGTCATGGGGCAAATATGATTTTTGGACATATACTAAACCAATATCATGTGTTAATGATATGCTCCTACCTTGATTTGTACAGTAATGCCATGTTTTTTTGGTAAATGCACTATAGCTAATACGTTGTTGTTTGTTGGTTTTTGGGGGGGGACATAGTACCACAATGTTTTTGTTTGTTTTTAGGATATAATACCACAATGTTTTGTTTAAACATACAATGTTAATACCCTTTTTTTTATATGACTGATATGGTTATACCATGTTCTGCAGATAATACCATGTTTTTAACATGCACTGTAGTAATACCAAGTTGTTTAGGTCATATAACATATTTTTGGACTTATACTACGGTAATACCATGTTTTTACAAGATGACATCAATGGCTGTTTGAATATTTCATATTTGAACATGTGCTGCAGAACACTGTATTACCAAAATTGTTCATACTTCACACATGTTTTTTAAATTGTATTTCAGTAATATCAAGTTAAATTCAGTTGATCATCATCTTTGTGTATTTCAAAGTATCATAACCTGATACCATCATTGTACCACCCTATTACTTGTTTTGGAAGTCTTTGGACATGCTAAAACTATTTCTGAAGTACTTTAGAGCTTGTGTAAATGCAGTTGTATGTGAATATAAGTAAAAGACTTAAAAATAAAAATAAACCTCTGAATCCACACCAGCTAAAATTATTCTTCCCCCATACCACAAAGATTCTCCAGCCGCTTCTGTTGTTCTCCTCGGCCAGTCTCTCACCATCTCAGGTTTCATTAGCTGCTCGCTCTATTGTACTTTTCTTTTTTATTTTCTCTGTAAGTCTGTTTACAAAACTGCCAAAGCCGCAATTGTTAGGAGACCCATTGTCAAGATTCCATCGTAAATGATATGTTGTGGTACAAAAAAGCTTCTCCTGAAACCCAAATGTGTGTGTGTGTGTGTGTGTGTGTGTGTGTGTGTTTTGTTTCACCCTCAGACATTCTTATGGAAGTCTCTGGCAGAATATCAGCCCTGCTCTGCCAGCTCTTGTTCTTTTAGTTTTTTTCACAGCAGACAAATCTCTCTGTTCACAATCTGTCTCTCCGTCCCTGCAATGGCCATTAGGATCAGTATTACAAAATACAGTATGAGGATTCAAACGCGACGGGTGGAAATCAGTTTAAGTGCACTGTTGCGTGACTGCAGAGAAAAGCAAACATATGCTTATATGGACCGATAGAGACACATGGTGGGTATCTGGCTTGGATCACTATTTGTTGACTGGCCTGACATATGAGGTTCCATATTAATGTTTTTTGATCAATTAATTGTAAACAGCTCGACTGAATTTGTGAAATGTTTTGCAACAGCAAACAGCAGCACATTTGTGATATAATAAAACGCATCTCTCAGAAGTGAAATCATGTGCGTGTGTTTGTGTGTCTGCTGTTTGATCAAAGATGACTGGACACCATCTTATTCTGCTTTACCAAAAAGGAAAAACAAACTTTATAAATGATGTTGTGACATTGTTGCAGACAGAATAATGCGTCCTTTGTCTTAATGACGCATGAAAATACACGGTCATCTCTCATTTGCAGGATGATGGATGGAGTGTGTCCCGTTAAATTCTGTCATTCAGCCCAGTACATGCTACAGAGGTTACTAAACTATTCACAATTACAAGCACGAACACAATAAAGGCTAAAATGTATGGTCTAACAAAAACCACAAACGCTTCGGCTGCTGGAATTAATCTTTCATGACCAGGTTTCATTTGGAACTGTGGAATATAATCATGGCATACATTCAGATTTCTCTCCTTATATAATGAAAACACTGTACACAGAATAATAATGACAAACCACTGGTGCATTACAAATGCTTATGAAACGGGATTGTTTTTGTGCTCGTCTGCCGTATGTTAATCACCCACAACGATTTGTACAATTTAGACATACTGTATGACACATAATCTATTGAGAGCCCTGATATATCGGTAGACATTGAACATTTATGAAAACTTAGATGCTAACCTCCATTATTAACATGATGATGTCATTATAATTCATATACTCTTAAAAATCAAGTTTCTTTATTGGAACTCTTCCAAGATTGTTTAAAATGGAAAAAGAAAATTTAGATTACTAAAATGTTCTTCACTCTATGAAAATGGTTATTTTAAGAACTTTTCAGGTTCTTTGAGGAACCTAGAATGCTTGTACTGTGGGAACATGGGGGAAAAACAGACTTAAAATCTTTATTATTGCAAATATAGACTATTGTATTTAAAGTGGTTCTCACAAAGGTGCATTTTGGCATGTGCGTTAAGACACTACACTGTAAAAAGAAAAGAAAAAACGGAATTTGACCGTAAAAAATAGAGTAACAACATTTTAGGTTTATGGTTTTAAGTTAAATTTACAGTTACCTTAATATCATTAACAGAGATTATGTTCTTATACCAAGCTATTAAAGATTTGTACCTCTGAAACACACCAATAAGCACCAAATGCAGGTGGTGATGAGGAAATTTCATGTTGAATCAAAGTCCATCACAAGTAGCTCTTTAATAAGAACATTTATAGAAGGTGCTCGGTGTCATTCATACAAACACTAAGCATCATCATGGTGAGACTCATTAAACTGAAATATGCAATAAACATTCATTTAACAACATAACATGTAACATACAAACGTAATAAACATAACTGATAACAAAAACTAAGAAGAAACATATTATTTCAAAGAAAAAAAACATAAAATTCAAACAAAATTTAAAATGCAATGCAGGGAATTCTGGGAATGTGAGTTTACGGTTTTTCCTTGTAAATTTTACAGGACTTTACCATTAACCATCTAACACTGTAATTTTTACTTATAACATCTATCACAATTGTTTACAAGCGTACATATTTTGTATATCATCTGAGCATACAGTGTTAAATTCATGGTATTAGTACAGTACATTGTCAGTGACAGCACACACATATAAATAAGTAAAACAATTAAACATGAATGTTACACAATACATTGATGTTGTTTCACATTTCATAATTAGGGTATGGTGAAAATTACGGACATTTTTATTACAATACAAAAGAACATTTGTACACAGAAATATTTACATTTTTTTATATATTTTTAATTTAATTTAATTTTACAGTATTACTGTATTTTTTTTAAGACGTCAAAAGGGAATGAGCGCCTATTTCAAAATAATATACTTCAAAAACGTTGTGTATGTGAAGCGTTACGTATACTAATAGGAAAAAATATCCGAAGGTATTGATGTCCAAACCATGATTACATTAGCATATGAGCACCTAACCGCCCGCCGCCTACATATCAACACTATTCTGTAACTTAGGTTTCCCCAAGAAGGCCTGTAATTCCTACAGAAAGCTATCCATTAGATTTCCATTTCATTCATCATTCAGCTACCCCATGATTCCCTTGCAAATATTGGACCTAAATACGGCCGTCTCTGCTCGAAGGCACAGATGCAGGTTTGTTTTTGCCAACGGCACCACAAGAACGTGTGTTTGTGTGGCTCATTCTGATCCCTACTTCAATCTTGGAAGAGGACGTATCAGATCCATGCTGAGAGCTTATAATAGTGTGTGGTAGGGGTTCAGTTTAGTTTCATTTACACCAACTCCAATAAGTCAAATTGAAACGCTCGTCTGCCATTTCCCCGTGCTGTATATTCAACCACATACAGTGAAACTAAGTGGGCAGGGGGTCTTGCATGATTGTGGGGGCTCAGGAAACAGCACCTCTGCCTTGGGCCATGCTGCGCTAAGCAAACACGTAATGAAGTTATGCAGCCTTAATGTTTTTTAGGACTGCAAGCTTTCAAACCACAGCTCTGTTACTGCGCCTGGCGGCTCCAATCCAGATGGATACAGTAAAAACAGAGAACTCATGCACCGCAAATCAGAATTTAAAACCCTATCAAGATAAATGACCATGTTTACAAGGTAAGATAATCCCGGGGTACAGAAGTAGTCCTTTTTTCCTCTTCATTAACAAGGGCCAGATATGTTTAATTTAGCTATGTACAAAACAAAATCATTGACCGTTTACACACTACGACAAATGTTGTACTGTAACTTTTTAAGAGCCCTTCTCCAAAGTGAGGGAATAATAAACTCTAATGAGTTGCTTTTCAATATAACATTTTTCAGCTAACAAATAGCTTTTGCATACAAGCTGCAGTTTTGCTTGAAACGTATGGAGGCATTGGAAAGCTTGATTTAATTCTAAAATCTGTTTAATAAACCAAATAAGAAAAATGAGTAGTCACAAATTAGAGTCTCTCTATGTAAATGCAGCTGCTCATTAATTTGTTATTGACGCAGTTTCATTTACTTCCTATAAATTCTTTCTCCCAAAATTAGATCATTCAGATTCTTATTTAGTTCATTCATTCAAAAACCCTTATTGCTTTGGTGCTAAGAAAATGCGTCTCTAATTTAAAAATCAAAACATTCAGGTTATACAGTATAGCTAGATAAAAATATAGAAAGATATATAAATATCTTATATCTTCAATGTAGATTTTTGTTAGTAGCATGAATGATGTTTCACTTAAAGTTTATACAAAAATGGAAGGTTATCTTTTGAAACCTTTAATCTAAATATATGTGACCTTGGATCACAAATTCAGTCATATTTGAAGCATTAGCCAACAACACATTGTATGAATCAAAATGATTGATTTTTATTTTATGCCAATATATAAGGTATCATTTAGACTATTTGTAACACAGTTCAAATGATTCACTGAAAAGATTTGACTCAAATGAGCAGTTCAATCAATTAGGCATTGTCGTTTCTATCAGATTTGTGTGAATAAGTAATGACAGAATTTAATTTCTGAGTGAACTCCTTTAATGTAAATGGATCGGAAAGGCAGGAAACTATTTAAATTCAGAGCAGGGACATGCAATATTCTGGTACTTTGATCATACCTATTGCAAAAGTGCCTAATGGACTGCGTGCCTAGACTTTGCATGTCTAATGTAAACCACAAAGTATCATCGTTAGACCATAATCACATGCTTTTTGTATTAAACAAACTCTCCTTCATTTTTGAAACGGGACGGCAGCCACACTCTCTCATATTAAAGGCCTTAGCATAAATGTAGAAAGGCTCTGCACGTGACTGCAACACTGCAGAATCAGCAGAATTAGCTTATGTCTCAATCGTAGAAATGACGCCAACTCCGTCAGTCAGGTTTCAAAGCACCAGCCCGAGGCTTGCCAGTTCGGATTGAGTCCCTGTGATCCTGGCATAGGGTCAGAAAGCTTGTGGAAACAGTGGAGGGGGGAGAGCCAAAAGAATGCCCGCTACCCTGAATGCCGCTCTGGTATCCGGCCACTCTTATCAGCTGACTGTCACACCACTGTGACTCAGCTGTGTGAGTCCTTACATACTGTACATTTACTAGACACATGTGACTATGCTCTGTCACATTCACAGGTATCATCACTCTTGCATGGAAAAACAAACACTCTGGTTTCACACTTCGATTGCTTGGTCTAAACCCAAGTTCGATTACACTACTCGCTCTGTCTCTTCAGGGCTCTTTTTTTAAACGCAGAAATAGAAAGTGCTATTTGTTTGAGTTTTTCTCATGTTTCTGGCGCTTAGATTTTTCTAGTAAACGTGCAATTGCAAACCTTTCTGAACTTTTTCGATTCTTACAGTCAAAAAAATAGTTTAAAAGTATTTTGAAATTTGGAGGTCTCTTATGCTTACCAAGTTTACATTTATTCGATTAAAAAAGCAGTAAAAACAGTAATATCATGAAAAAATATGGGTTTTGTATTTTAACATTTTTTACAATATAATTTATTCCTGTGTAACAAAATTGAAATTTCAGCAGCAACACATTCTTCGGTGTTACATTTGATTTAAGTTTCACAAGACATATTCTATGTATTTGTATAAATATACATATGAAGAGTATATTTGCAACAGGTAACTCATTAAGCAGGTTTTCATTAAGCATTCCAATTAATCTCAATCAAATAGCAGGTGGGTTATTTTGATTAGGTAAAAAGTAACTAAAATACTAGCTAACTAATACAATAAAAGCATGACACCATGCTGAATATGTGTATATATATTAAATTATACTCATGATTGCACTCAAGATGAGTCTTTTGAGTCATTTGTAAATCAACCTTTACTGATTGCAAGTTTGTTGTCTATTGGCGAAATAGTCCCAACTTCATTGTACGACAGATTAACAAACTTCAAAATCATTTGGCTTCAGTGTTGTTGTTGTTTCAAATGGAACCAGTTCGAATGAGAGCTCTACCCCAGACCCCTCTGCTGCAGTTCCTGGACCCTCACCTAATTTTGAAAAACAGCTTTTGAACCAATCAAGCAAAATAAACTGTGACGTCAATGGACTGTGAGGAGGTAAAACTCTTAAATGTACGCACGCACATTCGCAGAAACACATGACAATTTTCTAGTTAGTCTTTAACCAGCAGAATAGTAATGATGATTACTATGATCCATACAGTAAGCCTCATTCCTGCTTAATTGGCCCCATACCCACCGGTGGGGCTTACAAGCTGTTTTACCTAAACACACTGCTGTCAGCCAAGAGCAATTACTGCTGGGACAGTTTAGGCCTCGGGGACACAGTGGGGAATGGTGCGGCACTAAAAAATCCCTCTGCTTCAAGTTAAGCTACACAAATGTTCAGAGAAACTGAGATGCCGTGCACCTTAGGAAGTAAAGGATTAGTTTCAGAGTGATTATTTAAACTACTAAGTTGCTATAAATCAAGTGTTTTCAAACAGATTTAAATGTATGTATATAGTACTATATATATACAGTACTATATATACTTACATAACTATAAGTAACTTAGTAACTACATGTTAATTAATTTTCATTCATTTGCAACTACATAACTTTTAGACTTTTAGTGTAGGTTTAGGGTTAGTAGAATAAATTGACATGTACTTGCTAAGTTTCTTTTTGACTGACCATTGATTGGGAAACCTGTTTGAAAATAATCATTGTTTTGCAATTCCAAAGCTATGGTGGCAAAGACATAACTTTTAAATTGGATACAGAGTACTGCAAGAATTATATTTTTTGTAGGCCAAATCTCAGAAACATTTTAGCACGTCTGGTTCCATCGTTCTGTAATCAATGCTGTTTTGTTGTTTGAATTACATTTTTGGTTAAATCTATAAGGAAAAATGATTAAACAAAGACTAAAAGAGTTGTCAGAAGCATAATGACGGTGATGCTGAAGTCTATAGTGCGACCACATTGTAGTTTGTAGAAGGTACAATATGTCACAAAAAAGTTCCCTGCATCAGATCAGATTAGTTCTGCTGTTTTCAAGACCAAAGAACTGCTGTGGTATCTCCAGATGAAGCTGTTTGGAGTAAAAAAAAAAAAGAACAGAGTCTTGAAAAGGTTATAAAATGATTGGTGAAAATTTACTTCTTCCAAGGGGCCATGGCTTGTTCCATTAAAACCAAATGGAAAAAACATGCCACAATCCACACTGAAACTTCACAACTGAACAAGAAGGGGCAATTGTCAGAGAATTGTCCAAGCAGCCAGAACTCTTTGGATGAAATGGAAGAAACTGTGGATGTCTGGACAATCTCTCAGCATGTCACAGATTTGGCCTTTATGTGTGAGTGGCTATGAGGAAGCCACTATTGAAGAAGGCCAACATGAAGTCACTCAGTTTACCAGAAGACATATGACTCTACATTTTAGCTCTTTGTCTCGAGAGAAAAGCTTAAAGTTTGGCCCAATCGAAAACTTTTCAAACAAAATCATGTCCGAGAATTCTTAGTATTCTGGAGTTGCTTGAACATTTAACTGAATCCAATTCAAATATGTGGCTAGCCTGAAATATTTTTCAAGTTTTATGTACATTTGGACTGGGAAGAATTGGTTAGAATGTCAGAAGACCGCATTTAAGTTATGAATAGTACATACTTTAGAGAATTAGAACAAATATTTAAAATATTTTAAATAATTTATCAAATAAAACTAAAAAAAATTATAAAAAATATAAAAATTGTGTAAATTAAAAATAAATGGGTGTAAATAAAATATTCTAAATAATTGACTAAATAAAACAAAAAAAATGGATAAGAAATTGTGTAAATTAAAAATAAAAATGGGTGAAACTCTTTTCAAGGGCACTATGAATGATTTACAGTAACATTTATATTGTCTGGTAGTTATTTTATTTTAAATTACAGGTCCCAGATTTAATATTTTGTACCAACAGGCAACATTTTCACTAAAATCCAAATAAACCTTGGTCATAAGAGGCTAATAAGTCTGAGGTTTCAGTCGTTTTAAATGACTCAAAGGGAGCGGCGAAGTTTGTTCTGTGATTCAAACATCCAAACATTTCCAACAACTCAAAGTATTTTTAAAATGAGGTATAATGTAATGTACCTGGTGTTGACGTCAAGCCCGAAGTCCCTTATGGAAATTTTGCACTGTCTGCCCTGTCCCAGACCTCCAGACCTGCATTTCCTCCATAAGCTGCTGATTATGGGTGCGGCCGACGCTTTACAAAGACCTGCACACACAAACACACACTGCTCTATAGCATTCACAGTACAGTAATGTGTCACCCTCAATCTCAAAAAACTCTTTCATGATTCAATGCTCTTTCTATTAAGCTTGTGTAAAATTAAACCCCATCATCACTGAGATACAAACGGCCAAGTCACAGAAGTACCTCAGATATTTCCAGTCCCTCTGACCCTCTCGTGCTTGTGCGTAAACAACCCTGAGCAGCGTGTAAGTATTCCACATACCTCTGCTATAAGCAGTAAGCACACCTGTGTACCCCTGAGCACGTTGCGTCCCGCAACGGAGGAAGTGCATGTAAAATCTTATGGTTTGCCATATCTGAGTTAGTGTCAAACTTGCCTAACGTTACATAAACATAAATGTGGCTGTGTTTTTTGGCCTTTTTTATGTTTACCTAATTTGAGATAACCTCAAGGTCTGTTCCAAATGCAAACGCTGAGCAAGCGCCTTTAGTCAAAATCAACAAAACTGGAAATATTGTGAGGAAAGGCCACACTGTGTTTAACCACATCGATACAGCAAATCCTAGAAACAGATTTTTATTTATTGATTATTCTTTGCTCAAATACTATTGCAGTGTTATTTCTACAGACAATGTATACTTTGGATGTATACTTTTTCCTGACCAGGGAGACACATCAACAACAGCCAACCAACGTCACACAGAAAATCTGTTTGAGGACAATCAAACTAGATTATTCAATTGTATTTTTAGGTATGACTAATCTATGTGCATTTGCTATGGGTAATAAATTCTGCGTTCACATAATTGTGAATGCTTGTAAACCATTTTGTCAATTAGTAAACTCAAAAGAAAACTCAAACTTCATGGCCTGACGCATGAAAAATTATCCAAAATTACCACAATTAAGGTTACAATTAACAACAATTACTATTTATTTTTAAATGCAATAATCAACACTTAATGTAAAAATGTTAACAGCACATAAATTATAACATTTCTATTTGTGGTAGAAATTTTTAGTGGCTGTCACAGCAGATTTATTTAAACATACGTTAAATAATAAAGACATCGTAATGAGTTGATAGTTCAATATTTCGCAAAATGCTACGTTTCTTTAGCAAACTACCAAGCTGCAGACAAGGATGACTTGCCTATAGGTAAATTAAGTGTCCTTTTGTTTATCATCTGTTCAAACACTGATTAAGCGATTATTTATTAAACTAGTAGTAAAGAAGAAGGAATGAGCACACTCTCTGGCGCTCCATGTTGCAGGTTAAACTGAGGCGTTTATACAGCAAATCTCATTTGAATTTCTTGGAAAACGTTTGAAAGATTGATTTAGTTTCTTCGAAAAAGTCAAGTTTATTTCCTGGTAATGTGATCATTAAGGGAATATTCCATATTTTAAAAGTTATAGGAATGTTACTTTTAAATGCATTTTGGAGCCTGTCTTCTAACAAAAGGAAAAAAGACCCTATAGGTTGTTTGTGCAAGTACCTTATTATAGAGCTGAAGATCTTTGCCCGAACCCGAGGGGACCCGACAGGACCCGACGGGTTCGGTCGGGTTTGGGCTTAATTAATATAATTTTACACGGGCTCAGGCCAGGCTCGGGTTTGCGCGGTAAATGAGCGTTCATGTGATACGTTTTGATTAGCGCGAGAGAAATGCAAAAATGGATGCTGAGGAGGTTAAACAGAGGCTTGCCACTGGCGATTACGTTTTGGATGCACCAACAACTAAAGCAAAGTCTGCGGTGTGGGAAAGTTTAGCCTGTTACCGGCCAGTAGCAGCAGCAGTGAAAGGGTGTTTAGTGTTACTGGACGCACAAACAGTGAGCGCAGGACCGCGCTGAAGCCGTCTACAGTGGATTCAATCATTTTCCTCCACAAAAACATGTAGCCATATTATGTTAACTCTTGTCTCCACCCACCTCATGTGTTGTCTTGGTTACTCGTATGTTTGCCTCCCATTACTAATTGTCTGCTCATGTATAAATATCCCAGATGTCCTTGTATTAGTCATTGGTCAATGTTTGGATGTACGTTTGTCTCCCTGTTGTCTAGCCATCCGTGGTTTCCCCGAGTATTCTGTGTTCCGTGTCTCTGGATTTCCCGTTGCCTACTCTCGCTGCCTTCCCCGGATTATTCTATTGTCTTTGCTGTTCGCCGTAGTTTACCCGGCCTGTACTGACTCTGGTTTGTAAATAAAAGCTTGCACATGGATCCGTACGTCTACTCGCCTTTGTATCGTGACACCGATAGGGACGCAACTGTAGTACACGCTCTGATGGGTCATATTTCAGCGCTATTGAACAAACGACGTATTGGTTGGAGGACAGGTTGGTTTTTTGAACATTTTGAAACAATTATCATCATTTAAAAAGCCTTACATTAAAACATTTAAGAAATAAGTTCCATGAACGAGGAATAAATAACATTTTTGTGTCATTGTTTCGAAAATATTGTAGAGAACTTTGAACAAACGTTCCATTAACCTTACTACAAGAACATCTGAACACTCCCCTGTTAGTTGGGGAGTTGTATGACAATAATTTAAAAATGCAGCATGAGGTGAGCTAATCAAATATTCTGGCTCATACAACAGATAATAAAAATAAATGCAAAAATGTGTACAGTTCTGTTTATTAGAACTCAGGGGGTGTTGGGGACCAGATGGGTCTCTGTCCGACACGGACACGCACGTACACAGATGCGCATAAACACACATGCACAGAGTAAAGACGCGGTGAAAGAGCTCACTGTTTCCACTTTTATTTTCCACTGAATAAACAAACCTGTTAAAGGCAAACATGAGCCTCACCTTCAGAAAAGCACAGCATGAGGCTCTTGCATTCATGAGGTGAAAACAAGTAAAAAACTTATTTCATACCAATTCCAGCCAAGGCTATTGAATTTTAGCTTTATATGCATTAAAAAATTGATAATTCGTGAAAAAATGTGTGCTTTTTTCTTTGGCAATACATTACAATATACAAATATCCACAATCTGCTTTACATTTGCAACAAATATGCCTCAAAAAGCTATAAAGCTGGCTTTGCATTCATTTAAGCGCTCCCCGTTGAGCATATGTGTGTGTGAGATCGAAAAGCAGTCATCGTGCAAAATGTTCCTCTGTACAAACTGCACACAGTGGGGTCCATACATTCATAAAAGTTCTCAGAGAGGGCAGAGAGCACAACTTTACCGTCCCAACATACAGCGTGCGTTTTTATACAGCTTTATCTTTGGCTCGTGATGTGAGCTGTTTTGCAAAAATAAATGAAAAGTGAATGTAAATAACATAACACAGGCCTCATGTCCCCGAGCTCATAAATTACTGTGAAAAGCAGGGCTTTATGGGCATTCTTTTGGCCTATTCCAAACGGGTCCCCATCCACCCTCACTCACACAAAACGGGCCTCTCTCTCTCTCTCTCGCTCATTCCTCTTCCAACTGTTATGTAAGCAGGATCATTGTTACCTATCTTTGAAGTGAAGTGAGGGAGGGGCGGAGCTTCTACGACCCCTCGGTTTCATTCTTGTTTATAGTTACTGTTGTCACAGTGACAGTAGAATCCCTCGGCCTGGGTTTTTAGTGCTTTTATTCTCTTGCTCTGTTTTTTCGGACTAGTTCTCTAGGGATCTTGGGTTTCTACGTTGTTGGTTTTTTTCTCTCTGTTCACTGCTGTAGCTGACAAACTTTCTCTCTTCCCCCTCACTCTTTTTCCTCTTTCTTACACTTCATATTTCCATTTCACACTTCACAGTGTTTTCCCTGATCAAAATTTAATGAGTTACTGAAAGAAATGAAAAACAGTTTGGAAACACATTCTGCAGCCTTGACAAAAATGAAAGATTAAGTTACAATAGATATTTTCTATTTATATATTGTGTCTTTATTTTTATTTTTATTTTTTTGTTTGTTTTTTTGTTTATGCAGTTCCCCACCAGAAACCGCAATTGTTGCCGATGGTTGCCAGGGTGTTGCTATGCAGTAACCATGGCATTCTGAAAGATTTTTAGTGTGTTGCTATGGTAACTAGGTCTTGTGGCTGTTTTGTGTTGCTAGGGTGTTGCTAGGTGTTGTGAAAGGTTACTATGCAGTTGCTTAGGTGCTTTGAGAGTTTTTATGATTGTATTGTATTTGGTAGCTAGAATTTTCTAATACTTGCTAAGGTGTTCTAAAAAGTTCTTAGTGTGTTGCTATACAGTTGCTAGGGTGTTCTTAGATTTTTTTTCTGGTGTTTTAGAGGGCATGTCTATGCCGTTGCTAGGTTGTTCTGGGGTTGTTGATCAGCAGTTAATAGGGTGTTTTTCAAGGCATTTCTATGTATTTTGAAAGCTTATTAGTTGGTTTTCTGAGAGGTTTTATAATTTTCTGGATATTTTTAGGATGGTATGGCATCTCTTGGTCAATACTATGGTGTTCTGAAACACTGCTATGTTGTGTTTTTTTTCTGGATGTTTTCTACAGCATTTCTATGACATTAATGGTGTGTTCTGAATGGTTGCTATGTGATTCCTAGGGTCGCAATAAAAGTTTTTTTTCCCATGTTAATCAGATGTTCTGTCCTTCAGTAATTAGCCTAAATTTTTTAATTAGAAACTGTTTCTATTTCCGCGACATCGCAACTGGAACAACACCATACGAACTATATGACAGTGGATAATCTCAGGTGATTATGTGCTTTATTCAAAGTTTAGCATGTTCAATATGAGTTTAAATATCATAATACGTGACCTTACTGAAAGCAACAACAGTTTACCTCAGATCCTAGCAAAGATGACAGTTAAAACTAACAGTTATCAGTCACTCAGTATGTACATTTAATGATGTTAAAAAGGTTTAATGTTAAGGAATTCGATTAGAAACATTTCCATTTGCGAGAGCAGTGCGCTTAAAAAGAGAGCCCGCCCCACACACAATTCTGATTGACTGTGATATTTGATTGATTCTGTCGCGTCAAGGTGATTGCAGGACATCTTGGCATGTGGTTGTTGCTATGTGGTTGCAAGGCTGATCTGAGTGGTTGCTATGCAGTTGTTTTGAGAGGTTTCTGAGAGGTGTTTCTGGTTGTTTTTTAGAGCATTTCTACGCCTTTGCTAAGGTGGTCTGCGTGGTTGCTAGATTGCTTCGTAGTTTGCTAGCGTGTTTCGAGTGATATCTATACAGTTATCCCATTGTACTGGTTACTTTACATAGCCTGAATCCCCATATCTGATCGCTTAGAGAAGTACTCGAACACCTCTTCTTAAAAAGCCATACACTGTACGTTTTGAGGTATCATTCATGTATGTTGCACAAACACCTCGGGTGCAAGACCTAAATTTATTACTAGCGGTTAGGAGTTTGTTCAGATCATTAAACCACAGCATAAGCAACAGTCATAGTATCGCTTGCCTCAGCAAACACCTCTAAAAATGTAGGTCATCCATAACAGGGATCATTCATGAAGATAGAAATACACTGTGTTTACTCTACAGGAGAGCAGATCTTTTTTAGGGGTTTGTGGTGACACAAGTACATTTATTTACGGAGCAAGCTTATTTGCAGTCTGAATTTGATTTAATTCCTTGCGGTGCCTCTTGTGTGATTTTTTTACCATACCTGAACAACTTCTAGGCAATGCTTCACCAAGCTACCGCTATCAGATGTAGCAGGCGAGTCTATGAGGATCCCATGATAATAATGCAATTAGGGAAAATTGAAACACTTAACTGTGCTTATGTTAATTTATGCAAGACGCCTTGTACTCAAAGTCTTCTGAGGACAAGATGAGGCCAGACCATACAGTATGTTTACAGATACTAGCACAGCTTTTATTCAGATAACGGGCCTCACAGTACAAGCACTGTGTCTGCTGAGAGAAAGAGAGAGAGAGGTGGGGGGATACAGACAGGGAAAAATTAGAGAGACACAGAGAGAAAGAATCAAGGACATACTGAAAAAGCTGCATGTGGGTATCAGTTAAATGGCAGAAAAGGATCCTGTTGTCAGGAAGTTTGGCAAAGTGCCGAAAGCCCCAGTGCTCACAGATTGAGGCATACTAAAGTGACGAGTCCACAATGAAGGATTTATAGAGTCCTTCGTTGTGTGAATTAAATTCTCCTTATTAAATTTATGGAATTTACTATTAGGAAACTGGGGCATGACAAATCAAAGAGCTTTTAGTTAAGTCACAGTTGTGTGTGACTTTATATTGTATGTTGTACACAGAGGAGAGACATTCTCATTCTAGAAAGAATTTAAGTGGATGTAAGGAAAGCTGTGCAATGCAGGATGAGTCAGCTAATTAATTAATAAGGAAAAAAGAAAAAGATTTAAGATTTTACAAATACACAAAGTATTTGTGTGTGTCTGTTGAATATACATTTTTGCAGATATACTGTACATCTTAGAGCTGACACAAAATATGTGACCTAGTATATTTGTCATATGTTTTCCATTTTAGAAAATCCCTAAAATATCCTTAACATGAGAAATTTACTTGAGAGGCACAAATGCATTTGTTATTAAGACTTGTTTTTATCCTTTCATGCAAGACTCAATTTGCTGGGGTTTTTTTTCAGCATAGCAATTTGAAAGAAAAAAGGCTGTAATCGTCTTCCTTTCATTTCATTCATCTCACTTGGGCCAGACTGAGGCTTAGGGTAGTTTTCAAGGCACAGTTTTTCAGAGCATGCTTTGCCAGTCCTGTGTTTGAGAGCAAGCAATTGCACGGTCCCTTACTGAGCCAGAACGTGCTTGTTTTAAAATGTGCCGAGTGAAAGGCTTGTGGAGCGTGTTTGGGCATGGGGATACAGGGGCCCCACAACACCCCTCCAAGCAATGAAGGGCCCCAGCAACACCCCCTCCCATTCCTGAGGAGAGACGATCTTTCGAAGTGAGCTGTGCTGTATTGTAGGAAATATGACTAACCCCCCACCCCACCCCGTGTTTTCTCTCTCTCTCTTTCTACGACCCCCTCTGCGATAAGAATAATATAATTTGATCATGAGAGACGGCTCCATGGCTCTTGATTGGTCCAGTGCGATGACATCACGTTCATAACAGCATGTTAAAGAGAGCTAAAACATATCGAGAAGAGACAGAAACAACATTACTTTGTGCCTTTCTGTTCCCAAGAAATGCACAAAATGTCCCAAACAGCATATACTTTGTATTTACTGCGGATACTGTGTGCTACATTCAAAATGGAACATTTAGATACATTTCAAAGGCCATTAATTCTTATATTTAATCTGTATAATGGCTTGTTTTATTTTTAAAAGCATGGAGCAGACAAATATGAAACACGGAGTAGGAAGGAACCACAAAAGGCCTTCTGGTGCCCGTTTGTAGCCAAAGACACAACAACACCGATCTAATTTGATGTGTTTGGCAGTGACGGTGCTGTGGAGGGCACAAAATGTACCAGTGTTCTCTCTCACTCTCAAAAACACATGAAGACAGACGCACATATGTATACTGCAATTTTAATCATTAACTTGTCCAAGAAATGTTTTTAGGGCTGCATTCACATCAACATCAATCAAACTCCACAAATATGATTAGAGAGATTATGATCATTAGCAAAACTATGCACAAAAACGCAAGTGTTATGAGCCATATGTGCTTTCAAAGCTATATCTGTTTAAAACTTCGGGATACTTTATTAATTGTTCTCAACATATTATTAAATTGTAAATTACTGTTTTCTAGTTTAATATTTAATATCATTTCTGTGATGCAAAGCTGCATCTGTTTTAGAGTGTCTCTTTCTTCAGAGTTGATTCCAATACCATTCTAATTGATTTAGTGCTTATTTATCATGAATTATTATTAGTTCTCAGTTATTAATATTGGTCAGTATTTCTGATAATTTGCTTAATATTTTTGTGGAAACGGTGATACATTTTTCAGTATGTTTTATGAATAATAGTTTCCAAAGAAAGTATTTATTTGGAAAGTTTTGCGAAATAACAGTTTTTAATGTATTTTTGATCAAATAAATGCAGCAGTGGTGAACACAAGCAACATTTTTATTAAACGTATATATATATAATAGTAATGTAGCCAATAGCAGACACTATTTTCTAACAAATATTTATCATGATAACTTATTAGTCTGAAGGAGCCCAGATGCTCCTACCAAAAGAAAAGCACTCATTGTTCCAGTTTTGACCCAGTGTGCCAGCAAGACACAAACACACACACAAACAGAAGCCTGTGGCCTACTTCATCATTCTTTGAAATCAGCTTGTTAGAAGCTGATGAGGTCGTCTATTTCTGATGGGTTCTGACAGAGTGAATTAAACAGGATGCAATCAAAGTCTACCATTATCTATTCAGTGTTTTCTCTTGCTCATATTCTATTTTGGGCACAAAGACTGATATCCGGAATTCATTCCTTTTGAAGTGGCACAAAAGCATGTCGGCAATACTTCAGGATAAGACAGACAGTTCAAACAGGGACTCATTAACAAAATGCCGTAACAAGCATAAAATGGTCTTTTGTATAAGTGATGTGAAGTGTGCCCCCAGATATCAAGTGTACCAGGAGTCTAATCTTCTTTTCATATTGAACAATGAAAAGGTAATATAACACAATATGAGAAGTTATTATAAAGAAATAAAAAATAAAGGGAAAATGTATAATATAATAGACATATAAATGGCATTGAGTGTTAAGAAGTGGGTTGCCTTTATTCTTGTTAACCCTTTAAGAAATGCTAACTACAAAAAAAGTTTAATGAAAAGAATTGAAATGTATTTGAGAAATATGATTGGTATTATTTCACTTAAGATGAAGAATTAATCATATTAGTGACATAGAAATTACTTAGGCCTTTTTAACAAACGATGCTATGTTGAGGTCACATTATAACCTTGCTGCAAGGTTATGTCAAAGCAACAATATGTTTTCTTCATATTTTAGCCAATGCACAAGCCAAATTACAAAGCATAAACATAAAAAATGTGTATTTGAGACAACAACAAATCAAAAGATATCAACCTGTACTGGTAGCAATTGGTAAATACATTTCATTCATCCACACTGACAGGTGTCAGTATAAAGTTTAAAACAACTGGCACATTAAAAAGAACCAGCTAAATGTAAACTAGCATCTTTAAAGCTAAATAAACTTACATGAGGGTGGACATTTTGCAGTAAATTAGCCTTACAAATACATTTCAAGCTAACTTGCTTTAAACTCCAGTAAATTTCAGAGACGGTGAACCTGTAAGTTAATGCGCAAGCCAAAACCTGCAAGTAAAATCTCAAAACTGTCAGGACTCTCCAAACCTGATGGGGGCGGCAGAGAGGGTAATGCTGCTTCAGACAGCACTGAACTGCTGTTGGAACTGACTTTGCAGCTAAAGCGTCCCTTCATTTTCAACTAATTAGCACCCAAGTTTCCACAGACTCAACTCTGAAAATAAAGCGGATATACAGTGGTTTTCAATAAACTTAAAACCACAAGACATTTGCATTTTTTGCATAGCCCATTTAAGACAGAATGATAGCATGAACTGCAAATTTAATCCAGTGAATATATTTGCCTTGAAAGCGCTCATTAAAAGCCTGCTAACCTCTAAATAAATCTAAACTCACTGGAACGAAACGACACATCCACCCTATTTCACAATATGGAAATAAGCTGTTTTCTGCGAACGTGCATGACTTTCAATTCATTAACCATCATAGTGGAAGAATAACAAAGTGAGAGAGCAGTTTAAAAGGGTTTTAAAGACATATAAGACTTAATAATACTTAAAAATAATACTTATAATGAAAATGCATGAGGTTGTAGCTCATTTAGTATAATTTAAAAATGAGTTTGTACTGATTTTTCTTTTCAATAATAACATTATTTTGCAATATTGAATAAAGAGATGAGCCCATGTGCATTCACAGAGGTCTGGCTAAGCTCTGAATATCCACTGACCCTACAGCCATCTGTGCTCTGTTCAATGGGCCTGTAAAAGTCTTCAAGATGTTGTCCATCTGTTCTTTGGACCATTGATCACAAATCACTAGCTACAGTAACAGCATGGAATAAATTCAGCAATCGCCTCGATTAGGCCTGCCAATATGACTCAGCATTCATGCTATTCAAGGAGTATGAATGCGTCACAAGCGGCTTCAGCTGAGAGATCCATGATGGTGACATACAGCTGCGGCCTTTATGAGATCACCAAAAAAAATAAAAATTGGCAACCACAAACTCTGAAGTGAAGCAAACGAGAAAAGCTCTTATTGGACGTAGGAGCCTTGTTCCACTGCACTTAGAAAGAGCTTTATTTAAAGTTTGTAGTAGAAGAGAGCCCATTGTATAATGTTACACAACACTGAGTAATTCTCCGCAGGCTCGTTGGCACAATTGCTCCGTTTCTTTCTAAATTGTGTCTCTGTGTTGGTGGTTCAAGACCTGATTATACGATCAGCAGTTTGTCTTAAGGGAATACGCTTTACTACTCAGTGCTGTGTTGATTTTGGCTTGTTTCTACCCATGGGCAAGCAGAGCTATTGTATACATGCTTAGATTAGAGTATTCCATCTTTGAGTGAAGATTAATGAGATAGATTTATGCTTTTTGTGCTTTTTGGCCAAGTGAGTGTTGGCAGATCATAAGCTGGGAGAAAATAACTTTTCATTACTGTAGTGTTTGAGATACGTATGCACATGCAGATTTTTATTTGGTTTAGACCTAGATTTTTGTAAGAAAACATTACAGAAATGTTTTAAGCTGTAGCTGGTCTGTTTGTTTCCCCAGCTCATGAAAATACATTTGGCTATTAAGTTATGAAACTTTATTTCTGGATGTTTTCTGAAGCGTTTAAACATTCCCTGGTTTCATTCATTTTCTTATTCACTGTGAAAATTGTAATTTTGATAAGTAAAAACACACCTTTCTTCGTATGTGTGTAGTTTGATGTTTCATTTAGGTTCCAAAAACCAATATCATAAAGAAACATTTTGCATTCCTCGAAGAGCGTTTTAGGAATCAGTTCTTACAAGAAGCATTTTTTTCTTAGTGTTATGAACAACTGAATAATCTGAAGAACACTTTACTTTTTTAAAGTTGTTTGTTGAACCAATAAAGAACTTTTATTTCAATAAAGGTTGTGCAAGCAAGTCTTGGATGTGTTGTGCATGGAAGTTTAGTCCTTTAACACTAAAATGCTATTGTAAAAAAAGTGGTGCAGTTGTACCGATAAACCTTCAAAAGGTACAGTTTCATTTAGCCGGCAAGTTCTCAGTCCATTTCTGAGCTGAGATGGATAGCCGTTCCACCTCAATCCAATCAACATGGCTTTTCTTGACAGGCTAGGTTCACCTTACATCAGTTAGAGGTGCATTTAATGACCCACAAATACTGACGTCATAAATAACAGCAGCAGTGAAGTTTGTTCATGTTCATGAAATACTATAAACTTAGTATATGACCATTTTACTGTTCTGGTGGAGAAAAGTAGTTTTACCTGAATGAACAACTAATAATGGAAATTCTGTTCTCAATTTATTTCAGATTCATACTGTATAAATTTCTTTCTTCTGTGGAGCACAAAAGAATGTTGGTGACTAAAAAGTTGAAGATTGATTTCCATAGTATGGAAGAAAATTATGGTATATTATGCCATCAACTTTTTTAGGTGAAATAAAATAATTTAAAGCAATATTTGCTTTTAAATATTGCAAAACATTTTTAATATAGAACAAAATATATAATATTTATGAAATATATTAAATGTTGTGTACGAGGGAAAATAGTTTGTTTGGTCAGTGTGGTTAGTGTTCAGGAAACCTGCTTGAAAACAGTCATTATTCAGCGTTAACAATTCTTAAAATATTTTTTTTTTTTTTAAATCAGCAGCTTTTAATGAAAGAGCAAATAACACACCGTAGAAGACCTGTCCTCATGTAGAACTTTGTGACAAAAATCTTTATCAAACTGAATTGTGTCATCAGCATCCAGCCAGGTGAAAAAGTTCCTATGAACCATTTATCTGCCAGAGAGCAGACTGTTTGGAAATCATTTACGTCACCACTACCTGAACACCAAAGGTTCACGGAGACAAATATTGATTGAATCTGAGCTCTTACCGTCACTGTAAACACATGATCGATAACTCGGAGGACTGAGAGAAAGTTGTGTCTGGTCAAGCCGAACAAGGCTGCGTCAGAAAGCGTCAGAGGTTTCTGTTTGTTTAAATGTCATATTTGAACACATTTCATTATTTTCAAAACTGATATGTCTTACCAAACAGTTTCAATGTATAAAAGAAGTTTTAATAATACATTTAATTAATTAGTGCTGTCAAACAATTAATCTTGATTAATTGTATTCAAAATAAATGGTTGTGTATGCATAGTATATGCATGTGTACTGTCTGTATATATATATACTGCATATATGTATATAAATTTATGTATATATATATATATACATATATATATAAATTTATATACATGTATATATTTCAAATGTTACATAACAAATGTTATGTTTATATATTAAATATATTTATATATAATAAAAATTATATCATTAAATATATGCTTTTAAATACATGTACATATTTTTTCAAAATATAGATTGTGTGTGTGTGTGTGTGTGTGTATACAGTATATATATATATTTGCTATAAATATTTCTTCAAAAAAATAATAATTTTAGGTTACCTGACCCAGGTATTTTAACACTGTGCTTTAAAAAATATTCGAATAATATTAGTAAATAGAAAATATTGCATTGTTTATTAGTTTTGGATAAAGTTCCTCTGAACTGGATCAAAGTCTTTTTTTTGTGTGTGTACAACTCTAGCTGACTAAATCCATATGAAGTTTAAGGTCTCCTGTAAGTAAACCGAACCACAGATAATTGTGTTTTGAAGAGCTGTGGGTTTGTTATAGACTTTGATTCCTCAACCATCAAATTATGGCAACTATGTAAGTTGTTGAAAATTGCTTGAGCTCTACATTTGAAATGCTCAGAGAGACCCATCTGACTAAAAAGCATTTTAGTATGTAAGGAGGATCACAGCCACAATTTTAGAGTTTCATTTAGCAGGTCCATAAAAGTTCAGGAGAACATTGTGATCAGATTCATTTGCATTTCTTCCACATATCGGGAGGATACTTGGCATGCATCAGAGTGCTGAGAATACAATAAAAGACAAATCGCATCTGCTTGCAGACATCCGGATGTGAATACTCGAAAACAAAATTGTGGTCAAATGGCGCATCTGGAGTTATTGCTTTATTTGATTTTGATTACTCAGTTCAAGTGTTGAAACCATGCTGTTCCCAGGGGCAGACGAAATATACTTTAAGACATGCAATAGTCTCATACACATGTGATGAGCAAACATTGTTCATCAGAATATTTCTGAAGTTCTAGAAGAGGTCAGTGGGTTTGAAAACCTTCTGACACGTAAAAAAAAGGCTTTCTGAGATGAAAAGGGATAGTTCACCCAATAATTTATTTCATTCCATACCTTTATGACTTGCTTTCTGTGAAACACAAAAAATATCTCTATATAAATAAAAGCTAATCTTGTTTGGAAAACCCAAAAAAACCATTACTGTTTATCTGTTATAAAAAAAATCCGTAACACATTCAAAACACTATTATATACAACTCATATATCCATGGATCAGCCGAGACAGACTAAAGTGCATGTCTCAGCGATGCAAACGTTGCACAGCTGTGTGAAATGAGGCCATCACGTTATGCAATATTAAACAATCTTCAGAATCCCTCCAATTTCTCTCTCTCCCTATCTCTCTCTCTCACACACACACAGTGGGTCTGTGAGCCAATAACCTTCAGCAAAGTGAAATGTGTGTGTGTGTGTGTGTGTGTGTGCCTCTTCTCTCTGTTCTTGTAACACCATATTGTCTAATGATAACCCCTGTCCATGCCAGCCTCAGTCAGCTGGTAATATATTTCTCAATCTGTATCGAAGTGGAACAGAGGCACCCAGGGGTTTATAAGTTAGTTATTCTTTCTCAGTGTAAAAAATAAATATTTATTCTGTGCAGTAATATATCACAGCGTTATATGCAGTTTGTCCAAATACCAAGTTTTAGGAAGTCTCTTTTGTTCACCAAGGCTGTTTTATGTGATTAATTTGATGTCTTATATATAAACATGTACAGTATATGTGTGTGTGTGTGTGTATTAGTGCTGTCAAACGATTAATCGCATTTAATCACATACAAAATAAGTTTTTTTCTGTGTTCTGTGTATATTTATTATGTATATATACACACATACTGTATATATATATTGAACATTTTTTATTATCTTTACATGTTTATACTTATATAATTTATATGATAAATGTACCTAATATATAAACATAACATTTTTCTGAAAAATATACATACATGTGTGTATTCACATATACATAATAAATACACATAACATGTAGCCTATTATGCAAACAATAACCTTTCCGGATGCGATTAATTGCAAGTAATCATTTGACAGTTTACATATCATTTTTTTTAGTGATGGTAAAGGTTTTTTTTTTTTTTTTGCCATTATTTCTCTTCAGTGTCACATGATCCTTCAGAAATCATTCAAATGTGCTATTTCGCTGCTTAAGAAACATTTGTTATTATTATTATTATTATTATGAATGTTGAAATATAACGTTTAAAATAACATTGTTTATTTAAATGAGAAATATTTTGTGCACGTAATGGTCTTTACACATATAGTGTCGTTTTTGATACATTTAATGCACCATTGATGACTGAAAAAATAAAATATATAAAAGTCATACTGACCTCAGACTCCTGAAGAGTAGTGTATATAGCACTGATGTGAGACATGAGACAGGGCTTCCCATGCTGTTTGACATCTTCTATTGTGTTGCTGTTCTTTCCCTTCAGCAATCAACTGCCTTTCCTTTAACCTGTGAAGAAAAAAAGCTTCAGAGTTAACAAATGCACTTTTGTTATCAGACTTGTCCTCGCCAGGGAAAGGAACGACTGCCAAGGATTGAGGCCTGACTAAATTTTTGAAGCTTGATGGTTTTCTTCTTCAAACTTGGTGTTTTATCCTGGGTAAGAAATCTGCAGGTGTTAAACTGTCAGTGTGTGTGTGCTTCTGATCTTGTTAATCTCTATGGCTGGAAATAATGACAGGGAAATGTTCCACATTATAAAATCATATACATTTGGATGTTGTTTATTTTTATGCTTTGTTTTATGAGCACAGATGCAAGTTCATTTCTGTAAAATCAGGCCTGTGTGTGATCACACAAAAAAATCTCATACACAAGAAAATATGAGTGCAACCACCAAATCAGGCTTTAACAGTAAATTAGAGGCATGGACAGTTTTATTTCCGGAAGAAAAGAATGCGTCTCAGGTTGGAAACAAGAAAAAATGAGCTGCCAAAATCTCCTCTATTCCTTCAAGATGTTTCTAGACTGAGACTTTGATGAAGAGATCAAGATTGAACACATTTATATCCTTTGGACTAGGATCTCAAATCCAGAATCCATGAAGTTTGGATGTGACAACAAGAAAATGAAATTACTGAGAGCCTTCAGAAAACTGACCACAGCAGCAATGTTCCAATCTGGGTTTTATTATCTGAGATGAATCCGATGGTAATGCTGCGGTCAGAGGTTCGAGTGAGAATCCTACAAATGTTCACCGCAAAGCTATAATGAAATCCTGTGCAGAGGGGAACCAAATGCAATATGTGCAGGAATATTCATAAATCATCTCACACATGTACGCCAGTAAGTTGTTTTTCAAACTAAAGCTGTCAGCTTCTAATGAGAATAAAACATGCACTGCTTGCTCATTGCCAGTGCAGTCATTCCTTTTAAAGACAATGGTAAAAAGAAAAAAAATGATGAAATATTTATTTAAATACTTTACATACTGTACGATGGAGTATGTTTTAAAGTGTGAAATATATTTTACAAATGTAATTACAGATTTGTTTATATTAGATAGATTATTTTTATTATATTATATAAATATTACTATTATAAACTCCTGTTTAAATAACAATTAAAAAAATAGCTCATTAATTCATTATATATATATATATATATATACATATATATATATATGTATATATATGTACAGCCAGTCAGTCAAATGTTGCTGCTGAATATTTCATATTTCATATTTTATATATTATTTAAAACTTATTATAAAAGTCTGTTTAAAACACTGGTTATTATTAATAATTAATACATGCTTTTTTAAAAACATTTTACATGTAAATCCAAAAAGTCAAATGTTGTTGCTGAATATTATATTATAGAAATTATGCTATAGAAATATTGGATTATACATTTGTATAGTGTGTATATAATAAAAAATAATATATAAAATGATAAGATTTAATGTATTAATACAATGTTATTAAAAACCTTTATTTAACAATATTTATAATTTTCGTGTGATGGAGTCTTTTAAATACATTTTTGTTCTATACATATATATATATATATATATATATTTTTTTTTTTTTATTATTGGCAGTAAAAAGGAAGAAACATCATTTGAGTTGATGCTTCAGTAATTAAAGGTTTGTTTTTGTATTCATAATGACAATGACAGGATGTTATAACCTTGATAACAGGAACAGACGATTTGATTTGAAATGCTCCACCTTGGTCCAACATATTCATTTTGCACAATGCAATTCATTAACACCTAAAATACATTTACTATCAAATGAGACATTTCAATTCTTACAGAAACAGACCAAATGGAAAACGCAACCTTTATCCAGTTTTTACTGAATGTCTCATTTATAAACAGCTGCATTTAATCGTTAATAGAATAAGTGACCACATCATTTCCTGTGACCTGTCATTCGCTTGACCTAAAGTTACCTCGGTGTCATGACAGATGGATTTACTCTTTCCAACAACGGCAAATGTTCCAAAAATAAATCTGTCAAATGGCTGGAAGTCCATTGCTTTTCCCCGAGCACAGCAAGAGCCGGAGAGCCGAGGAAATGTACAGCGAGTGTCGAAGCCACACGGCAAGACTGATTGATTGCTTTAAACTGAAACGAAATCATAAAACAAGTTCATATACTGTAATAAGTTGCCAGGATAATTTGATAAATCAAGCTGCCTAAAGAACCTACAGACATTACATGAATGAAAAAGAACTGCGTTATTCATTACCGCAGATGATACACTGAAAGTCAATCCCTTACTCTCTCACTCTGAATATGGCGGTAAACAACCGACCCTCCTTAAAGACCCCAAATGTTTCCTCATAGCTCATCTGAGCTGTACTGATACGCAGCAAGTAGAAAACAAAGATAAAATGGTGAGTTTTGAAAGAAGCAAATCTGGAGTCGAGCAGACAGGACAGACGTCTATGGTCAAGCTTGTCCAAGATCATGTTAGCTAACGTCTAGAGATCTTGGCAGTAGACTGAGGATCTCCTTCACATCAGTGAGCCTGTCTAACAGATGGCCATAAAAAGAACATCACTTCGCTGCATTCTTCTCTTCCTGGCTCCCTCCTCTCATCTTTAGGAGTGCCACATGTGCTTGGGGGCTTGTGAAGGGAGCTACATAAATTGGGGTTGTCAGCCATAAACATCAGGGCCCTTCACGAGCATCATGCTCAATATGTCCTTATCCAGGGTGACTCAGCATAAACAACATGCGCAAGTGTTCTGAGTTGGACTCCTGCACTATTGGTTGTTGTTCCTGTTGGAGCTCCTGTTTAAGGGTTAGCACAGGTACTGATCTGATTATGAACATCAAATCAGTACACACTATTAAATTACATATAAACTATAACATATATATACATAATACATGTTATTTAAAATGATTATGAAATATATCCTCAGAACATTCTTTTCAAATAAAATATTCATTTAAAAAATGATAAATATATTTTAAATATATATAGGGGTGTTTTATGTTATTTTTGTTTATAATATATCCAAAATTACATATATGCTATATAATGTTTTATGTATGAACTAATAATGTTCATATCTAAAATATATATATAAAAATATAGATTACAATTATTTTCAATAAATATTAGGTTTCTAAACACATAATATATATTAGTGCTGTCAGATAATTTAAAGTGATGTATGTGTATGTGTGTGTGTGTGTGTGTGTGTTTGTGTGTGTGTTATAGGAATTAGCCTATACTAAATACAGTATATTAAAATATGTTGTTTTAAAATAATAAATTAAATGTTTTTATTATTAGTATTAGGTTTATCTGTAAACAGTTTTAAATACATGCCTGTACTAAAGCTCTTTTATGACATCTTAACCTTCACTGTTTGGCTCACTTAAACTCTGTTTAGGAAGTGAGTTGTTTAAATGTTTGATTTGGAAATACAAAGCACAATTTCTCTCTCGACCCCTTGCATAGTATTTTAAATTGAGAAGACTATAATTAGACATGACTGGTGTGCGACCATCAATCATTGTAAGGCAAGGGTGTATAAACCAAATGCATGAGTATTCTTAAAAAATAAAAAAAATTGCACTAATGCAGTGGATAACTGTGTTTGTATTCATATCGGATCGATGTAGCTACAAGCATCTATTACGTAAACATAAATACAAACAAGACAACACAAAAACAAAAAAGTTCTTATTTTCGATTTATTTGTAAATGCATCTGATGTATATCAAGAAAAATATATAATATTTATATATATATTTATATATTGAATTGTTATTATGTACATTGGTTTACATTTTACAGGGGACCTTTATACAATCAAAGACGCGAGTACGTCAGTAGAAGAATATCCGGTACTCTCTGATCCAACGACATTTTGTACAAAGTCTGTACATACAGTATACATACATTCAATGTTGGCCATAAGCACCAATTTCACCAAAAATTCCATGTATAGACGGCAAGGAATGCAATGCTAACTGTTAGCCACCTTCGCTTGGGTATACTAGTGACATACTTTCACTTACGGGGCTTTTAAAGGACCAATTGTACATGGTTACCTCTTTCAGTGAGCAACAATAACGTAATTGGAGAGATCCTCCATGGCACTGGTCTGTATGTTAAACAGGCACAAACAGCAGCAAAAAAATCTCTATACTGTAGGCAGACAAATGTGTTTCCTTCAATCCTACAGGACTCTTCTGGTCTGCGAGAGGTCTGAGTGGTTCTGGTTTCTTCCCGCTCTGCGATATCTGATCCGAGATCGGATTTCCCGGGCACAACAGTTGCTAAATATTATAAGCAGAGCAGCAAAATGATACCATAATCATTTTTATGCATTCCTCCGAAGCACATGTCAGCTCGTAGAGCAAGTAAGAGAACCAGAAGAGATAAGTATATACGAGTGTGTGTGTGTGTGTGTGTGTATACTGTGTGTGAATGCATCTATAGGTGCCTGTTGTGCCTGTTGGTGCAGTACAAAGAGCAACGAGTTAATTCATCACCTGAGGCACTCTGGGTAACTATGTAGTTGTTTCCATTTGGGCTTATGTTTTGGCAAAAACAGACTGCATAGTACAGATTGCATTGTCAAGGTTCTTACAAAGCTCTCATCAAAATCCAATCCAATTGTATAATTTCGTTACATATTGGCGTTAACTATCAGCACCCCACTGGATATTACACGCATTCTTTTGCGAACACGTAGTCAGCGTGCTCTATCAGTAGTCAAGCTGTGTCCATGACTACAGTTCCCATGAAGAATGTCCTCTTTGAACTCCAGATGCGTCCCAGACTACATTTCCCAAGCAGGAGGATTTGGCCTGCAAGCGTCCCCTGTGCGGGAGCTCGCGGTCGAGACCGGTTAGCACCTTGCAATTCCAGTTTCTGTCATTCAAGCTCGTCTCGCAGAGACATTTTGGCAGATAGTCCCAAGTCAAAAGGACTGTTTGAGGCAGGTTAGAAAGGGTTGATCGTCTTTATTGACCTAGCTTAGCTATCAACTTACTAACTCGGATCGTTGGATTTCTCAGCTATGAAATGTGTTACATTGCTGTCGAAAATAACTTCTAACCGCAAACACTTAACCACGAATGCCTTGGCCCCGGCTGCAAACATTTATATTCGAGAAAGGCCCAGAAGGTATCATCTTTTCAAATGTAAGCAACCAATGACAAAAAAAAAAAAAAACGAAGAATGAAATGAAAAAGCTGTGTTATAACTAAAACGTGAGGAAAAATATTAAATACTGATCAGAAGGCCCATTCACATTAGTCAAATGTGCATGTTTTGACTTCTGTCAATTCGCTCTATGGTCTGTCCGGAGGCGTTTCACAGTTTGCTAGCATACAACTGAAAGTCAAGAGGAAAAGCCTCTGTGTTTGCCAATAGCTTATAATGGCACAGTCCTACCACTGATCAGTAGCTCAAATGAACCCGAGTTTTTTTTTGGTTTAGAGGAGCTAAACACGTTACACGTTGGCAAAAAGAAGTGACTTTATCGTGATTTTGAACAAGGAATGTTGATGACTGGCAGATACATCAACAAATCATACCTCAAAAGTACAACAAAAAAATGCTTGCATGTCGCAAACAAATTTGTTCTCGACAAATAGAAAACAATCATGAACGCTACAAAAATACAATCTACGAAGCTTACGACATCCGTGAGGCAGACGAGTCAAGTAACAGTTTCAGAACAAACTCTTCTTCAGTTCATCCGAGCCTCACGTAATAAATTATCACAGTACCACAAATGAATCGTTCTTTCTCTCTCTCTTTTGTTCATTCGTTCGGTCTTTCTATCTCTCTCTCTTTCTCACTCACTCTCCATGGCGGGGGGTTGTGTGGGGTCAGTGTGCAGTGCGCGCTGTCCTGCTGCTTCGTGGAAAGCGATGGACTTTGATGTGTTTGGACAGGTGATCGCTGCGGGCAAATTTCTTCTCGCAGACGGGGCACTGGTATGGCTTAACTCCAGAGTGAGACCGGCGATGCCGTGATAGCTCGTCCGACCGGGAGAATCTGCAAGAAGAATCCAGAGATAAAGCCAAATATCAATGGTTGTGCACTGATCCAGTTCATTTTTTTACTGTAAAGCTGCTTTGGAACAACACCCGTTGTAGAAAATGCACTACGTGGCTTTTTCCTTTCATTGGTATTTTGTTTTACGACCATGTCCAAAAAAAGCCAGAGGGCCTACATACTTCAGTTACAGTTGTTTTGAAGTCAACATGGTCCTTATTTACTCTGTATGTTTCTTGTGCTGCTCTTCATAATCATTAATCTAGTAAGTATACCAACTTTCATCGCCTTAGAAACAACTATCCTTTACTTTTCGACACAACTCTGCTATCTTAGCCCAGCGTTTGTCTAGCTGAATCTCTTATTTCATGAAGAAATTCGTCAGATTATTGAAGAAAAAGGCCAATAATAACATTTATCATTGACTTACTCAACTCACGCAGTGCCTAAATTAGTCAATCACTGGATAAATATAATGGAAATATATAATAGCAAGCAAAACAGATCATAAATCAATGCCTATTTGAACAAGACAGCTCATTACTCACATTAATAAACCCTACTGCATGTCTTTTTGTTCTCTTATATTTGTGATTTGGTAAGAGCAACAGGCACTGTGAAATCGGACAAAAGGTGAAAACAGTGCTGGAGTTACTGAGTAACAGTATGAAAAGCACGGAATTAGTGACAGTGAAATAATGTCCTTTACAGGCTTTGAGGCGAATACCCTGACACAGAGCGCATGCAACGTCAAATAAAACTGTCAAACAATTGCTCAGTGTCTTCACTACTGAGCAGCAAATGGTTTGAGCTTGGAGCAGATCTAATGAGTAACTATATTTAACCCTGCGCTAAACCGTGTGCTCAAGTTCCAAAAGAAGATTTGCACCACATTCATGACTCTTAATGTTTTCTGAAAGCAAGACCCAGAAGAGGGAAAACTCACAGCTTCTTTTTCTAAAAATATGAAAGCATTTTCCATAACTCAATTTGCTGTTCTCTCTTACTCAAGTTATGCTATACACCCTGCACAGAAAGTAATAGAGACTCTTGGGAAATCAGTTGTATTACATCTCTGGTGTACAAATAACTGTCAACTTTACACCTTTATACTACCAATAGACATCGTACTCGATAATAAGCACCTGAAGATAGTGTTCACTTCTGACTGAAATGAGAAAACCAGGACAACAAACTCTTGCTCAACCCCATGCCAAGGTTTCATATGAAGCCATAGGCGAGCTAGTATCTGTTTCTAATGTCCCGGGAACATGTGTAGAGTATTTGCAAGGCTATAAAAACAAGTCTCTCTCTCTCTCCTGCTTGGCTTTTCTTCCACTTTTACAACAAGCTTAGACAGGAATGGTACAGTTGTAGCTATGCTAACAGTAATGTGCTAACTTTGTGCTGAATCCAAAAATAAACCTCCTGCAGCAACAGCATGACTAACAAAATCAGAAGAAGATTTTCATTTCATAATCAAAAGAGAAGACAAGTCACGTAGCATATGCTAGCTTTAATGCTAATTAAACCATAAGGCTTTTTTTGACTGACAAAGTATCTCACATTCTGAAATCCTACATGTATGGTATGCTAGTAAGTCTTTGAAGTATGTTGGGATGGGATAGCGGTGGACTAATTGTTGCCCTGTGGGATAGGATGGGATGGGTTGCCCCGCCTTGTTCAATGTCAGAGCTCACAAACAGAACTGTTCCAGCATGCTCCACAGCACATGCTATTTACTTCTATTTTAAATCTCCACATTTTTGCATTGTGGTTGAAGAGCTATTCCTTTGCAACCAACTACAAGTACGCTCTCAACTTGATTTTCACCTTGCAAATCTGTATTTTCCATTTTCAAAACAAAAAGAGTTCCGCTGAAGCATTTCGGTTCGCTCTAGCACACTCGCATGTTGATACTGCAAACTGTATTAGTTTAAATAAAGCTTTTAATGCAGGTTTTGTCCTCTATTAACCTTTGTGTGCAAGCTGCATACAGTAAAACAAAGTATGCACTTCCTGGTTTGTTTCCAGCTGCATGGGGGAATAGCGAAGAACACGATGTGTGTGTAAAGACGTTATCATCTAACCAACTGGTGTGTATTCTAGTCAAGTACCACGTTTAAAGCTATTGTGTGCGCTTTCAGGTCTAAGAAATTTTCAGTCTAAGTGTGAGTATGGTTTTGTGTGTTTGTGTCACTAGGACAATTTTATTTGCGGAGTACCATAGGAATGCTAAAAATGCTGGCAAAGCATTGCCGCAGCCAGGCTTGAGGCAGCCAATGGGGCATTCTTCTGTTGCTTTCTTCCCTACATCCATTTCCTGACAGTGTCCCATAGACCTCAGTGAGACTTGCAGACTGCTGAAGGCCAGTCACTGCCAACTGCTATCCAGAAGCTAGGCTAGCCAAGGTCACTGATAACAACAGACCTCTCAAAACAGTAAGTCTTATCATACTTAGCTAGAAGCTCTCAACTTGCCAATCCAATTTCGGATTTTTTACAATAATAAAGTAATCTTGGAGGGTCATACCTGAAACTAGACAAACCAGTGGATCACTGACAGAAAAGAGAGAGGGTCTGACTAAGAAATCAGGAAAGCTACTGTGACCAAAGGCTTGAAGAATGTAGTTACTCAAACCCAGTAACCCCTGCAGTCAATTCAAGCTTGCACTTTAAGCGTTAACGGGCCAAAGCAGGCAAAAATACAAGAACCAAATCATTTACTTTATCTATAATATCAATTCTGACCTAACTACAACTGCTGGTGAACTTTAAACAATATCCAGGACTTGTTCAGTGATTGAAGCTGGACATAGACTAAGAGTAAACAAATGAAGCAGTGAATAGGGCAAAGTCTGCCTCTTCAAAGACTTTATCTAATCTCCAAACAGCAGAGATAACACAAAACAAGACCTAAAATCTAAGGACAAATTGTGAATGAAATTTTACAGCTGCAAAGTCATTATCAAGCAGATTTGGGAAGTAACTAACTAAACGTAGCAGGCCTACATTAATCAATAATGTGACCAGCTTTTCAAAATATTGTTTACAGTAACCAGTTAAAGGTTTCAACGAGTAGTGGTACCAAATGACCACTTGCATGCTAAATTGCATTGTATTTAGCTTTTTGCAACCTTGCAGTGTAAGCAAGTTGAGGTAATAATCAAACTTGCTCTGCTGAAAATGTTACATCATTTTTCGGAACATCCTGGAGGGAAACTATCATGCAGAGTTTACTTCAGATACTAATTAAACACACCTGAACCAGCTAATTAGGGTCTTTATGATCACTAGAAACTTCTAACTAAACTCTGCAGGGAACTGGCCATCTAGGAAAAGGCTTAATGTAATTGGTTCTTGGTGACTTACATGAAACAAAATGAACAGTATTGACAAGCTAACCGATCTTTACATTTGGATAGTTCACATAAAGCTGTACCTAGTCCCTGTTTGAAGTCCATTCATGGATTGTCAACAAAGATAATGATGTACCACACTGCTTTCGCAACAACTACAACTTACTGGAGTGAAAGCCCTTCGTACACATGCAGACCTTGACATCTAACCTCTGCTTGAGTGGGGAAAAAAACACAACTGTACAGAGCCAAAACACTCACCTCCAGCCACAGCCAGGCCAGGTACAGGCAAAGGGTTTCTCGCCAGTGTGTCTCCTCAGGTGCGCCTTTAGGTGGCTGCTCTTGGTGTACATCTTGGCACAGCCAGGGAAAGTACACTTGTGCATTTTAATAAGATCAGCTACAGAGCTCTTCTGGAATTTGTGGCCTCCAACTACAAGCCCTGTTCCCTGGCCATCAACTGTTCCGTTCTCCCCTAGACCTAAGGGTTTAGCGGCAATGGGAACTGGGGCAATACGGACAAACTTGGAGGAAGAGCTGTTAAGGCTTGCCGGTGGGATCACCTGAGGAACGAGGGCGAAGGTTTGACCCTGGATGTTGACGAGGAGCTGGGTTATTTTGACGTCTGAGGCAGGCTGTGATGTTGGTGTCGAGGGGGCAGATTTAGGGCTCATTTCCTGTTTCATTTGAATGGGCTGGAGCTGTAAGATCACAGGCATGTTAGGACTATCCACCATCACTACCTTCCCGGAAGAGTCCTCCTTTTTCAGCATGTTCTGAGAATTTGTGGCAGCCCCTCCTGCTGATTGTGCACTTTTGGGATCAGAGTTGGTGTTGACTATGTCACTTGAGACAGGCACTGTTTGGTCTAAGTTCTGAGCCCAAGGTTCTGATGTAGGTCCTTGGATGCTCTCACAGGATACTAGACCCTCTCCAGCTTCCTTTTTCAAGGCTACCACTTCCATGTTCTCCTCTAGGAACTCCTCGATCTCTTCCAGAGTGGGCTGAAACAGTAGCCCCGCATGGTCCTCCAAATCTCCAGGGAAAACAGGGAACTCAAAACACTCCTCTTTAGTGGAGCGGTCCCGTCGTGACTCCCAAGCCAGACCCATGGGAAGAACAGGAGGGACCATGGGAGACACGGTGGTAGAGGATGGTGAGTTTTGGCTCAGTGTTAGGGACTGAGAGTGAAGGAAGTCAAGGAGGCCATCTTGACTTTCTCCACTTGAGTTACTCCCACAACTAGAGCCCAACACCTGAGACTCAGGGCTGGAACAGGAACGTGGGCTAGATGAGTCACTCAGGTTATCCTCTGAGAATGGTGATGGAAGCATATGGTACACCCCCTCGTCTGTCACCATATCCGACAGGTTGTGGGCTGGCAGCAAACAAGTGTAAGGAAAGAATGTCTCTTCATCAAGCAGCAAGTGATCCACCATTCCTGGCTACAGCCCGTCCAAAGTGCGGTGACCACTTTTACAGTTCTCTGCTATGAATGATTCAGGTTTTCAGTCTACAAAAAAACAAAACAAAACACATTCAGGGTTTGAAAATTTTGACATTTCATAGATGCATAACATTCAAAGATTTACAGTACAACAGTTTTAATGGCTGTTCAACTAAAGACTTTGATGAAGATCTCATTAAAAGGCTTTGGTCCTACTGAATTTATAGCAGGCAAACTAAGGCACTAACAGACCTACAGCAGATAGCTTGAATTATTTTACCATGTCCTGTATACATGGTAATCAGACTACAATTAGTGTTGGTAGTTTAAAGACACTCACACGCACACCAAAAGACAGAGGCCTTGTGCAATGTGCATTAAAACCAATTTAGTGACACCGCAAAAACCAACTGTAGTCAGAATATTACTATGCATGTAAACAAACTTGATGCTAGGCCAAATTATGTTTCAATGACTCTTTTCTACTCCACAAGAACATTTAAAACCCAAGAACCAGCTAACGGCTAAGCTATTATCAACTCTTGCCTTGTGGATGTGTGAGACGCTGGAAACAATTTACTGTAATAGCTCTATACGTCAACTCTAAAATAAGGATGTGAACATGCATACTCCCTCCCTACAAGTCTTGCTATAAGCATTTAGACAAGATAGCATTGTCTGCACACAGCGAGTCTTAGATTATTGTTCGATTGGAAACAGATGATCATTTCAAAACTTAGACTCTTTCCAAAGGAGCACATAAAATGACGTTGTTATGTGTGAGACAACTCACCACTTAATCAATAAACTATGTTCAATAACTTAGTGTTTTCTCCTTTTTTGGTATTTGTTGTACTTGATGCACAAAAAATATGTGTGGTTTTTCTCCCCGAGGTGTTTTTCTTGTTAGCGTGAAAGACTTACTGAAATGCTGCTATCTGCACATCAACTGTAAGATATTCAAAAAAGGCAACATTGTTCATTTCTGGGAATTTGACCACCAAAGCCCAACTTCAGTACTGCAGCTAGTAATTTCATTATAGCATTCCTTGGCCCATGCACTGAAAAGAAAAAGAAAAAAGAATCTGCAGCTACAGCAATGTAATAACCACTCTAACAGAGGCTTTACACATATTATCATGTAAGAAGTAGGATAAGTAAGGGGGACTGGGGTTTTGACTCTTTCACACTTTTGACTCATGTGTAATGTTTTGTCAACATTAGTATTGATGATACAGGTGATTAAACACATAACATGTTGAGCTAATAGTGTGCCATGCTGTCAAAAATGGTAGTGTACAAAAATATAATTAGACCCAATCTTTGTCTTGGCAAAAAAGTAAAAGCCTATAACAACCTTAAAATTTTAAGTCTATAGAACTGTCATTAGACTGCTTCACGGTTGGTTTAAGTAGTCCATTAATCAATACGGGAAACTTTGATTGGTCTTTAATCGTGGGGGTGATTCTAGCGCCCCCTGTCTGCTGCAGAATGACCGAGAATAACCCTGACATCTACAGGGCAGTGTCAACAACCACATGTTTCTACTGAAAACTCAGGAGACATTGTTTTTTTTGTTTTTTACCATAAAATCAGTTTAAATCTCCCTTTAATAACTTGTTATTACATTCCATCTCTGTGGTCCTATCTATCGCGGACTGCCATTTCTAATAAAGTTTTCAAAAATAAAATACACTTCCTCCATTAGTTGTTAAAAGTGGTCGAAACAAGCAACGAACGAACTTCCAGTCAGTTTTAACCTACAAATGTGAGTTTTAATTAATTTATTGATTTTTCAAAGTTCATTTTTCAAGTTAGATTACTTCATCATTGTAATAAATTATAACTAGAGCATTTTATATAAAATGGAAAAAAATTAAGATGGGTGTGCGTGCTTTAAATTATTGCATAAAACTTTAATGTTTTTTTGTTTGTTTGTTTGTTTGTTTAACCAGCCCTGTTTACCCACTAAAGCTGTTGATCTCCCTGCCTTTAATTAGTCAAACTTTATAAATGCACAGTTAATCCAGGCTGTTCTGCATTATAGCATTATTGTTGTTATTCTGCATTACGCGCCCCACGTTTCGACGCGGCACAGAGCTGCAAGCAGTTTTGCATGCCACGCGACTACTCGACGAGCAAACGAAAACATATCACTAGCAAACTTACCTTTTAAAATCACTTGCATTAATCCTTGCTGTCTAAAGTTCTAGTACGATCCGTTTCTCTTTGCTGAAGAATGCTTCACTAGCAGTTGAATGTGCCCTTGAGACATGAAGCGTCTCATGGCAGATCATGCTCTCGTCTCTGTAGTATTACGCTGCTGTCACACGATCTTGTCTTGTGGGCTTTAAGAGTAGACTTGGGGAAGGCTGCTGAAGGCTCGTCTTCTCTACACGCTGGGATTGGTGGAGCCGTCGATGGAGGCAGGACTCTTGCCTTTTGTCGTCAATGAACAGCTTTCACTGAAGTAGTTGCTTCTGTCAACTGAGGGAACTTTAACTCTTGCAGCGGTGCTGTAATAACAGCTCATCTGACAAATGAAAGTTCTTTTAATGCAGAAAATGAGCTCAGATTGCAAAAGCTGTCATTAACGGCAAGATCATTGATGAAATGGGTTATTTTACATTTTAATAACAGCACTATAATACAATAAACAGCGTTGTGAGATTACACCGAAAAGATTACTGCTGGCAATTTAATATGGGATTAAAGTGCTGACCTCATAAAGACAAATTGCATATCACACATTTAAATGTGATAACATGTTAATGACTGATCTATTCTTGCTTTTGCATTGATAAACAGACTGTGAGTTTCCAAAAATATATATGTATGTGCCTCAGCTTAACTTTTAACCAGTGTAACTTAAAGGTATGAGAGTGAAGTAAGACTTTGAACCAGCCTTTGTTTTTTTTTGTTTTTTTGGCAGCCTTTCCCGGATGTCCTCAAAGACCATGACAGAACACAACAAGGCTTATACATTTAAGTCAAACAGGTCTATTCAGTACAATGAGTAAAATTCAGTGGGAAATTTAGCACTACATCGCTGCACTAAATGGGTGACGTCAGAATGAGAGTCTAAACAGCTGATAAATGTAGCTAATCCACGAGTAATCCACACCACTACAGTCCATCAGTGCACATCTTGTGCAAGGAAAAACTGCCTGTAAGAAACAAATCCATCATTAAGACGTTTAAGGTTAACATTATCGCATTAAGTCTATAATCCACAATAATGCACATATTTTATCTGGAAGCAACAGTTTGCACTCATTCTGACGGCACAAAATTCACTGCAGAGGATCCAATGGTGAGCAAGTGAAGTAATGCTAAATATGTTTTGATGAAGAAACAAATAGCCATATTATATTTACAGATATACAGACAGACTTTCTTGGAAGCAGCTTACACACGAGGTGTTGTTGTTTTCCACTTGTGGCTGTATGAAGTCACGCAGTGTATTTTTAGTAAGGGGATCAAATCGATCTCAGCTCACTCGCTCCTTCATTGCTTACTGACAGAAAATGCTTTATATATATATATATATATATATACAGTATATATAGTTTGCTAGAAGCCAAGCAAGACCCAAAGGGTTTGAAACTCTACAGTGAGCGGTTTGATACTTGTACTGCGGTGAAGAGGGCACAGTTACGGTGCCAGTAGGTGATTAAGTAATGACAGAGGGCAAACACAGACATGTCAGCTGAAGAGAGTTAACCTGTGTGTGCATGACTGACTCTTTGACCGCCAAATGTTTCTGAACTTGTAAGCAAAACTTTGGTCAGAGCTAGTTTGGTGTGTAGGGTTTTCTGAAATATTACACGCAGTGGTTTTGATCATGCATGCAAAGGGTTGTATTGTAAGTATCAGTAGTAGTAAATACTGCACTATAATCATATGTTTCTATCTAAAGCCACATACAAATAAAGTAAAAAAAAAACTAAATTTATTGTGAACAAACTAACAGTGTAGCAATATCAATTTTGAGTAGTGGCACTGCAAAGAGCAGGCTCATCACACTATACTACAAAAGGACAGGTGGAAAATAGAGGGGGGAAATATGGCACTAAAGCATTTCTTAATTTCAAATGTACATGTAGTTTTTGTTTTTCTGCTTTAAAATCTAGGAGAATAGAGAGATGGTAATGTATAATGATTAGATTAAGCTATTAATTTATCAAATGCAGAGACGGTCTCTGTAGTCAAGATGACAATAATCACTAACCAAGCAAGTCAGAGGCGACAGTGGCAAAGAACCAACACCCCATCCATGAGAGAATGGGGGGCTTAGTTAGAACCAGGCTTAGTTGGGTCCAGTTCTCCTCTGGCCGGACGCCCAGCACCTAATTTCCAGTTTAATTTCAAGCACATGTCAGATTGTGTAAGGGACTTATAGTGTGTGTGTATTTGTGTGCATGTGGTTCCGGCGATCTGTCCACAGAGCTCATCTAGGTGTTCTGGTCTCCCGTGTAGATTATCTCTTTGTGATCAGTACACCATCTGATCTGGATACGGACTGAGGAACAGAATAAGAGAGAGGCAGACTAATATTAGCGTAGATGCCATTCTTTTTACAATGTAACAAGTACATCATGTGTTAAGGGAAGTGTTCCCGGTTCCAGCTGATCTAATTAGTGCAACCTATCAATCCTTGTTTTAGTGTGGTAAGTGTAAACCAGAGTAAAGATATGTGTCTTTAATCTAGATTTAAACTGATAGAGTGTGCCTGCATCACGAACAGCATTAGGTAAATTGTTCCAGAGTTTGGGTGCTAAATAGATTTTGCAGTAGATTTTGATCAAGTGGCCAGAGTTTTGAGAACTCAGCAGACGTGGAGAACTATAATGTGATAAGAGCTCGCTCAAGTACTGAGGAGCTAAGCCATTCAGGGCTTTATAAGTAATTAACAAGATTT